>JASDQU010946563.1:0-31606 GCA_032191745.1 Picea mariana | reverse complement strand
AAAAAAAGAGAATTGGGATAAAATAAACAAAATGTCTTCACATTTAGTAGAGTTAAAGATAAAAATCTAGAAACACATAAATATATAAGGAGAGAAGAATAATTTTATTTGGAATATATGAAAAAAATTATAGTTTGTATCATATCCCTAGAAATGCAAATGCGTTTTCCATATAGACTAGGATTGGGGCTCCCGTGGACCATAACAAAAATATGTACAAGAAATAGGACTATGGAAAGAAGTTGGACACGGTAGATTGTAATGCCTGAAAAGTAGAAATTGGAAGATTATTTTTTGGCTATAGATTTCTACTCGAAAAAGTTGGAATAACTGGACTGATAAAGAAAGAACTATGCATTTCCATGTTGGATTTGGTCAGTGATCCACTTCAAGTTCTCTTCAATGTAGCTTCTCAAGGGGGGCGTTGTTGATGCCATTGCATATTTTAATGTTGAAAACTTCATTTTCTAATTTTCTTAGATCAATTGAAATTTTACACAGAGCTTCATCAATGTCTCCGTTCTGTACCAAATATTAGACTAGCCAGTTGTCCACCTCTTCTTCATGATATTCAAGAATCCTATAAAAAATTTCTAAAGACAAGGCCTTCAAATCATCAACTTGTTTATCGAAATCTTGCTTGGTTGACGCTAGTGAGTTCAGGATTAAGTTGGGGTCCTAGAAGCCGTTTGTCTTTCCTGCTAAGTCTATTTTGGTGAGCTTTGTGAATAATGCTTCTTTCTTTGATATTGCTTTCTTACATGATTGGATGATGAGATACAGGTTCTTCACTTTCTCTTTATAGCATGCTTCTAATTGAGTGAGTTGTTTATCGGAAGGGAGATCATGTTTTCTTCTGCTCGTCTTTGGCATGTTGTCGACATGAAAGGAAAAAGGGATGACCATGTTCACATAGAAAGTTTCTTCATTTTTTAAATCCTTCTGCAGAAGTAGGAGCAAGTTATGTGCCCTGCTCCCCAGGGAATCCATATTATGTGATGTTTCCCAGGCCTTAGTAATTAGTTCCATTCTTTTTTTGATATTTTTCTCGACATATCCTCTACAGGATGCGAGGAATCTGGAGAACCCTTTTAGATTGTTGCAGGGTGCACGTAGTATCAGGCATGGCTATTTCCCAAAAACTGTGATGCAATGGCATAGGAAACAAAGGTTCTTCTATTTCCTTAATCTGGTTCTCTAGCCTGGCATTTTCAGCTTCAATGACTCCAACAGAATCATGAAGAGCATCTCCGATTTCCATGTGAAGTTGAGGTATTTTGGATGCCTGCATATTGGCAAGGTAAAGTTCTGAACGATGCTTTCTTATCTTATTTTTTACATCTCTTTTTTCAATGATTAATTTTTTTGATTCGGATTCAAAAACAACACTTTGGAATACGAAGGATTCATCTTCGTAAAAAAATAGGGTATCAACCATGTCCATTGAGCAGGCATGCTGAATTGCGTCTCCGGGTTGATCAAGGTTGCAGAATATGCTTTCCAGATCAGTGTCAAGATCCATCTTTTCACTGTAAATTTCATCCTTCTCTGCCTCCCCTACAAATATTTTTTCTTTCTTCTACACAAGAAGCTGGGAGAGGAATATGTTCACTGTATATCTACAAATCTGTTGTAGAGTTCGTGCCATTACTTTATGGAAATGTTGGTTTTCTCCAAACGCTGCTTGAAATGAAGAAATATAAGGGACAAGATAATTCCCCAGAAACATTGCTTTAATGTGTGTGAATGGAAAATCTCCTCATTAATGACAATATCTATGCGTGTTGTATGATGACTTGTTAGAAGTAAAGATTAATTATTATCATAATTAGAAGTGAGAAGGTGGAAATTACAGTGAAGAACATTTAAGGATTGGAGGTGTCGTGAATGAACCAAGCTGGTGGCGTGCGAATGACATTCCATGGCATTTGAAATTAAGACTGGGAAGAGATTCAAGGTTTCGTGAAGGAAGCAATATGGCGGCGTGTGAATGACATTTCATTGCATTTGAAATTAAGACTGGGAAGGGATAAGAAAAGCCTTCGCAAAAATTTCATTGATGGCAAAACTTCTCGAGCCTTGTGCGCATCAATGACATCTTAGATGGTACCTGCACGATGACCTATTAGAATTAAATATTTAGAAGGAAGACACACACACACACACACACACACATATATAAACACTATTTCTTATCATGCACACATGCAAAGGTTATGGGCACGGGGAAGAGAAAGCAAGGAAGGAATGGCCAAGTCTGAAAGTGCATAGTGAAACTCTTGAGTGATGAATGCTAAAACTGCATGAGTTAAAATTGTTCAGCTAAGCAAACCAAAGGGCTCGGTCCAACTGCCAGTGCATATTTCATAATTCATATGAAACACCAAATTTTTGGTTACCAGATCAGTATGTTTAGAAACAAGGAAAAACTAAAAAATGTACCTTCATAAAGTATGGACATGAGATTTCATATAGAATGCACGAATATGTCATTCCATACTCCACTTTCAGGATCGCGAGTTCTCGGGCAGGTGGGATAAAAAAAATGCCTCTATTGTATGGTGTTCTACAAATAGCACACACAGTTCTACGATATACAAATAGACAAGTGCACTTGTGGGTTGGCTTACATTTTACAGACCATTGACCATTTCTGGATCGCGGTTTCTCAGGCTGGCGGGGTGAAAAATGGGGCTCTATTTCTCGATGACCTACAAATAGCTTATGATAATAAACTGACAAGAAGATTTATGGGTTGGTCGGCTCAAAATTATACTCCAGGGCTGGAGGACTCCCAGAAACAAGCAATACATAGAAAATATGCATAGGTCCCTTATTCCATATTTAGCCACTTATTTGGATCATTGACTTGGCTTCGTCTGACTCCAACTCTTTGGATACCAGATGAGTGTGCGTAGAAAAGAGGAAAAACTAAATATCTACCTTTATAAAGTATTGACATGAGATTTTATACACCATGTACCCATATCGCATTGCATACTTGTGGGTTCTCGAGCGGGAGGGGTCAAAAAAAGTCCTCTATTGTTCTGTGTTCTACAAATAAAAGATACAGTTCCGCGGTATACAAATTGACAGGCGGACTTGCGAAGTGGTTGAGATTTTATAGATGATGTAAATTTTCTGTATCGCAGGTACAGTTTCTGTATCGTAGGTTCTACGGCTGGTGCGCTCCCAGAAATGAGCACTACATACCAAATATGCACAGATCTCTTATTCCATACCTAGCCACTTATTTGGATCGCGCACTTGCGGCCTGCACATTATGTCTCTAATGTTCTGTGTCCTACAAATAGTCATCATAGTTGGGAGATATAGAAATTGACAAGTGGACTTACGGGCTGGCTAGCTCAATATTTCATTTGTTCGATGGTGGACATGCATGGTAGGGGCCTCTACGTGCAAAAAAAAACATAGCTCCAAACAAGTTTGACAAACACGAAGAAAGTAAATGAAGAACTGTTTACTATGGAACATGGGAAGAAAAAGAATGCACCTTTGCATGGATTGGTCTATGTCTCTAAGTAGGATGTCTTTGCATTGTCTAGTTTTCTTGTCTGTTTCTATCAACAAAAGTACGAAGAAAAATAGATATGAACATAAGTTCAAATGTTAAGAAAAATACAAATACTATGTACATATACAAAAAAAAAATAGAATAATATGAATAGAGTGACAAATAGTTTTTGGGAGGATGTACCTTTTTTTTTTCTTTTTGCAAAAATGTATATTTTATATTTCGAGTAGAACACCATCTGTATGCTCACAAAAATTATGTGTGTAGAAATCAGGGATACAGAGATGATTTGAAACACAGAAATATGAGTTTGAAATAAGGTTGATGTATATGTCATAATTCAAGTGTAATACCAATTGTATATCAGACCAATATGTGTCTAAGAAAAATATATTGTATTGAGGAATGGGCACATTGGACCAGACATGGTCAATAAGTGTGTTTTGTAGATGGCCTGTGTTGTTCAAAAGAAAGAGGAGACTATATTTGCACATGTAGTTTTCCAATTCTTTTGTTCTGCCAGTATTTTGTAGCATATCGATATTGAAGTCCCCTACAAGTACAATGGGTCCGTTCAGATGGAAATGAGCCAATACATTGGAAATAACATACACTATGTTTTACAATGTTGCATGGGGAGCAGCATACAGATTCAGTATTGCAACTTCTTTTTCATGGGAAAAAGATTTTGCAAGCCGCAGTTCAACATTATTTTCTTCCATATGTACCAAAATCCGTACTTGTTTTTTCATCAATATCCTAACCCCATGTGTAATGTAACTTGATATGCAATTGTGATTTGGGAATTATTTTTTCTGCATGCATAATGCCATGTGTGTTTCTTGCAAGCACAAAATATCAGATTGCATTATATCATAGTCATTCAGTATATCATCCATGTGTGCATTTAAGTTGCGTGTGTTAAGCAAGGAAATTGATACAAATGAGTTTATTTGTATGGATTGGTAATCATAATGCAGTTACCATTTTGCTATGGTCCTCATTCGTTCCATTTCAATATCAACTTTCTCTTTCACTTTGAAGTTATATTTTGTGAGAGGACTTAGTAAATACTAGGAGTCTATGCTTCTGACACTAGACAATGTTTTGTATACAATTCCATGTATCCAAATTCCAGCAGGCTGAAATGAAACATTATCAAATGTTAGTCCTTGTGATCTATGGACTGTACGTACACATGCAAGTTTAATCAGAAACTGTTTTCAAATCTTCAGTCAACCGGTCTTTGTTAATGTCGATACTGGCTTCGATATTCGCATAATAGGTGTCCAATTGCTTCCAGTGTTTGAATTATATAGATAAGACAACTTGCTTTCTTTTCTCTTGGCTATATGTGGTTCATGGAACTTAATCCAAAGGACATCCACTTTTTATGTATTCGTATATCCTTTCAGTATTCCATCAGCACCATTCACCAAACCATCCTATGAATTATAGTTACATGCATATATTTCAACCAAAATTTCTAGTTTGAGGACAAACTGCAAAGGTAAGGTGACTGAATGTTCATGCCGTTGCATATTTCCATGGTTGTGTTCTTCCAGGTCAATGGAATTGATGATCATATCATTGCCAGGCATGAGCGACAACATGTGGCTATTATGCTTTGTAGCATCCTTTTTTCTGTAGAATAGGTAAGGGAATGTTGGGTCTGTTGGTGCAGGCCGTAAACACTTCAAATTGATATAGGTCAAGTCATCATGTGTTTGGTTTTTTGTGTGCATTCTATTCATAATTGCAATGAATGTTTCATATTTTTGGTGCATTGTAGTATGCAATTCAAAGAATTTAATATTGTCTCTCCAGAATTCATGGGTTATTGTTTCCATGTTAACGGTAGGTTGTTCAAATATCAAAGAATCTTGGATTGGATGTGCCTAGTAAGGATCCACACAGTGTAAAACCATGCTTTAGGGCTTCAAAGTTAATTGGTAATTTGCAATCTAAACTACTTTTCTTTTCAGAAAGACTCCTTATGAACAAGTTTATGTCATAACATCTAATTTTCTATTTATGTTTGCATTACAACAAATCTATCTAATAAATGTTGAATTTCTAGAAAATTGATCAGTTAAATATCAAATTCCTTGATTATAAAGTCCAAAATAGTCACAAAAAAGATTACACAACATATTACACATTTTCCATACATAAATTCATATCATAACTTTCATTTTGAACAAAATTAATACTGAAAAAATACCCCTTGAAGAAGAAGTTTGTCCCTTTCTTTCCTGTTGTTTCAAATTGCTTGAAACTGCCTAAAAACTGAATATTTTCCTCCCAGCCAGCTAGGAACATAGCCTCTCTGGATCCCTAACTGCAGGAACCCTTGCGGTTTCCTGGCCCTCCAAGCCCAAAATCCCCAGCAACCCCGTTGCCCCTTGTGACAGACCTCCAACAATATCCTCAGCAAAACCACAACAAGTTACTCCACAAAAACACAACCAGATCCTCCGAAAAGAGCCTGTAATACCATCCTCCCAAAAATAATATTCTCTCCTTGCCTTATCCTCCCCTCCCCTCATTCACCGCCTTCTTCCTTCATTTAATTCTCAACTACCCTCCCTCAATTAGGTGTCAATCACCTTATCCCCTTTTCATTAATGGGATGATCTTCTGATACAAAATAATAATTAATAATTTATTAAGATGGATTTTATTAAAGAGATATTAAATCATGAAATTGATTAATTAATTAAACCAATATACATTCAACAAATATTTAACTAGGACAATTAATTAATTAATTAATTAAACTAATATACTTTAAACAATTATTTAAATCATGACAATTCATTAATTACTTAGGGTTGTTACACACATAATATCATGTCAATGTTTCCAAAGTATTTCGTCTGCACATGTTTTATGCTTCTTAGTCGATTGTCAATGGAATATAAGAACCGACTCCCAATCAAAGATGATCCATATATAAAGACAAGTTGGAGTTCCTCATAAATCTTTGATAATGTATCCAACATTTCCTTGCTAAGTGAAAGAAATTGTGACTTGTTAAAAGGCATTAAAAATGCAGAGTGGACTGTTGTTCCACAAGCATTGTATGAAACTTTTCATGTGTATGAAACTATTAGGCCCTTTGGTTTCATAGGATCAAAGGAATTGTTTGAATCATAGATTTGTATAAGAATTTGGAACAATGCTTTCACTGTGAATGTCTTTCTTATTCTTGCTTTGCCTGTAAGGAACACGTGCACAAGACTGTTCATGTTCAAGTGTTTTTTAAGAGAAATGTCCTGTAGAATTGTTTGTTTTTAGTGATTCAAAAGACGTCTTATTATGTGGTATTCATTATTTTCAATTAGGAAAGGATGTTTTGTAACTTGAAAACCAAGATTTCTATGTTTTTCTCTTCCAGCCCCTGGAGAAGGAGGCAAATCCTCTTGTAATTCATAGGACTCAAAAGGAGTTCTGGTTGTTTTTGGATTTCAGAATGTATCATCATGATCACCGGGGTTTTCTAGGTCATTAAGTGCAACTTCTATATAGCCCCATGTTGGATTAACATTGTAGGTAAATCTAACTTCATTGATGTGCACTATAGTCTCAGACGCAACATACGTAACCTCCAACGTAGAGAAGTTATGTATTAATGTCTCCTTATTTTCATTGAACGGAACATACAACAACAATTTTTCTCTACACCAGTTTTCATAGTCACAATGTTTATTGTATTTGACAAACCGTATGATAGAGGGTTTTTTTATTTTTGATATGGGTGCACCACTTTTTTTGTAATGCGATACGAATTCTGCTAAGAAGATATGCCTAATAGGAGATGGACGTTGGACATAATAATAGAGAGACATACCACGTCCTTTGAATTGTCAAGATCTTATTGCAGCAAAACCGGTGGTTTAAGCACAAATTTGCGTTTTTCAACTGGAGATGTGTTTATGAAGACACATTTTATTGAACTACAAGTGAGGGGGAAAAAAGTGCAATGTGAACTGCTTGCTGAGAAGACATTTTTTGAATATTAAGCAATGTATTCCCAAGTGTGCATATCATTTGTATGGCATCAATATGACTTCTTTCATGTTCTTTGCATATTCTTCTTAATGAACTTGTCATAGATTTGTCATTTTTTGTCATATATGAGGTACAATACGATGCTGCAACATATGCATTCAACACGTACTGAACATCTGTATTTTCTTTCCACATAACTGGCATGTCCTTGGAGAAACTATTGTTCCAAATATGGGAGAATTTTTGTTTAAGGAAAATTGTTGGTTGCCTAAGTGTACATTGTATGGCTTTGATGTACTCATCTTCTAATAGATTTGCCCGTGTCAAGAAGGCATCAAGATCATCATTTCGTCAAATCCTCCTTGTTCTAGAAATGCGAACAAGGATTTAGATTTCTCAGCAACAACATTGTCCTCTAGACTGACTGGCTCTATGATTCTTGTAGCTCTCATTGGCGGTACAAGAAAGTTTTATATACAATTCGAGTTTTTTCATTTTCTACAACTTCTTGTATGGTAATGTCTATGGACTTTCGCAAGTTCTGGATCCAAATGATTTGTGTTGCATGTTATGTATTTATCCACAAACTTTTAGATCTCTGAATTATTATCATGTCCATAGACCAATGCACCCTCTATCCACAACAATGCATGGTCATGTCCATTTCCCCTATTCTGGAATTCAGTCACAAAAAAGTAGTCCGATATTTTTCTGAAAAAATATTTCATCATGGCATATCAATTGTCTCAAAGAATTTATTCTATGTCTATAGTAGCGAGTACATGGCACTG
Organism: Picea mariana; assembly: GCA_032191745.1. NCBI lineage: Eukaryota > Viridiplantae > Streptophyta > Pinopsida > Pinales > Pinaceae > Picea > Picea mariana. The sequence goes on along the minus strand of JASDQU010946563.1, from coordinate 23,266 downwards.
GGTCTTTTCTTATGAGGTAGTCAATGTCATTATTTTCCAGTGTATCAGTTTCTTTTTTATGTTTCCTATTGCTATGCAGATCAGATATGGAAGCCACCAATGGATCCCAACAATGTTATGCACTTGTAAATGTGACGAAAAATGTTGGCGGGGCCAATTGTCAAATCATTGCAATTTTTTATTTTTTTTGTTGCAAATAGTCAGGAGAGGTGTGGATATTTTTTAAATCTATGTATCCAATATCAGATTTCAATATTTTTTCTAAGTTTACTTTGTACTTCACATCCTTGGCAAACAAATTTATTCCTTGTAACTGGCCTTTTCTTATTCGGACCCACATGCAGGACATAACTTGCTCTATTATTATGTGCATTGTTTTGAAAAACAAATTTGTTATGTGACAGGAGAAGAAACCACTTGAATGTAGCATCTCCCATCCGACTATTTTATGATAACTGAATTGTTTTGTAATATTAGTTCCACATGGATCTCCATAGAAGAGTGTTGGAAAGTTCATTTCCTCAGCATATTTGTCCTTGAATATTCCAAGTGGACGCTGCCCCTTGGCAGGTGCAATTTCGACAATTTTGTCTTGCAAGTCACGAATGCACTGTGAATTAGTGAATCCATGTACCAATGTTTTAGTAGGTGTTTCATTCTCCGATTCATCACTTGCATCAAAATCAATAGGATTTTCAAGAGTGTCTGCAGAGTTGTCATATTCTTCTGTGAGAACACTGTTCTAGTTGGCATTTATACAAATGTTCTCTACTTTGTACAAAGCCCTGGAACATAATTCATTTAATTCTTTCATAACAGCATGCACATGCACCTTGCTTGTCTGATAGGCATTTTTGTATTGCAAGTGTCTTTTCTTCAGAGCCACAATGATAGTAATTGTATCGTTAAAGAATTGTGGTAACACTTTTTGCACAACATCTAGTTGAACATGCACATTAACAATTGATCCTGTTAAGCCCATATAGGGTCTTTTATAGCCCCAAGGTCTGATTTGAGAAAATGCAATTCTTCGAGACACAAGTCTCTCCTCGAGTTTCGTAAGTGCACTTACATATTCTAGTGTTGTATTGCATCTTATTCGGTCAGGGGTTGCAAACTGTGGCAGTTTTCCATTTTCAAGTGATCATTTGCATGGAAGACAAACTTTCCCACTAGAAAATGGTTTATCGTGCGATTTCAAGCGGAGGTATTCTGCTTGCAAATCAGGTGTGAACGACTTACTGTTTTTTTTTAAATTCAATTGTTCACAAATTGCACATGCAATGGAAAGAGTATCTTTCATTTGTTTCATGTAGTTCTGTCTTGATTTTTTCTTTCGCAGGGAAGTATTTCTAGAAACTATGCCCCGTATTTCATTGCTACGACTGCATGGTGTTGGTTACAAATCATGAAATGACACAGTTGCATCACCATTCTAAGATATGTGATCACACCTATTTATGTTCTGTTCTACACAAACAAATTTCTGTACATTGTGATATGTGAGTTTCTCTCTAAAAGGAAGTGTAGCAATGTATATTTTTCTTTCGCACATGACCTTTTTCAAGTTGTGGTAACTTACTCTACGTTTCTTTCCCAAGGCCAGGATGAGCTAGTGGCAACTGGGATGTATTTCGCTTTCACCCAGCTTCTGAGAAACTGCTTTACGTTTTTTGTTCAAGGCTTTTGTGACCTTATCAGAAGTGGGATGAATTTGATGAACAACTTTTTTCAAATTGTGACAACTTACTCTACATTTTTTGTCTAAGTGGTCTATGGCTTCATCACAACTGTCAATAATTTTACGCATGTTTTTTTTGTTCAAGCCATGTCTTCCCATATCGCAACTGGGAGGAGTTTCATTTTCACTAAAAGGTATTCCACGCGTATTCAAATTCGATGTTGTTTGGGTAGAATGGATAGTCAACCATGAACTACCGATATGTGCAATCAAAGGTTCATAATGGATATGTGTTGTATCTATTTTCAACAAGAGGATGTCAATTGTTCGATCATAATTTGAATCAATAACCCAGGAATGGTCAGTGGCATATAGCAAGGGCGACCAAACCTAGATATTCACCCTGAATAAAATAGATAGCCATTGCAAACAGAATCTGCAACCCTCCATATTCCCTTTTTCATATGGAAGCACCATGCTCACAAGGTATTCCTGCCAACTTCCAACTGCTGGCATATTTTCTACGAGATATGGGCAAAGGTGTTGATGCAAGCACCTAAAATCTTGTTGGTTGCTACCTATAATTGAATTGCAAAAGAACTGTGCAGTGTAAAGTCATAGGGAATGAACATCGAACTACGCTACCACGAAAAAACAAATTGCATTGAACATACTATCTCCACAGCTAGACAAAATGTTTGTTGCCAGATGTAAACCATGGCAATCTATGCCATGCAAAATTTGTTTCCATTGCGATTGAAGGTCTTTGCAAATAATGGACAAGTAGATACGAGAGCCTTCTATATTGCATATGCACATTTTTCTGTACATGAGCGGTTCATAATGGCCACTAACGGAATTGGCATCATGGGACAAGATGCAATATGGATTGTTAGATGCAATTTTGTTGAATAGTAGATATCTTATTTTCTTGTCAATGAACAAATGCTAACTGATATATTCAGCCAGCTAGACAACCACTGTGTACAAAATGTATCTCCCCAAAGTCCCCTCTGATGCGCAAGAAAAACTGGATATGAAGATAACCACATATTTGAAAAATATGCAGTGACATCATGTATTCCATGCAACTACCGAAGAAAATCAGATTCCAATTCGTATTCATAGGATTGCAAAGCCTGAACATCACCATTTTTAAAATAGGTCAAGAAATGATCTATCAATACATTGTGCAACTTGGTCGATGAATAACTAAAATGCAATAGAACCTGGAATGTATCGAAAAGGAAAACCCCAACAGTATAGGAGAATGAATCCAATCTAAAAATCTCAATTCTATGAAAAACCATGTCAATTCTATCATGTATAATGGATCCGGTATATATTTAATACAACTTAAAATCTATCACTTCTTTCATATCTTCAACTGTCAATTTCAATATGTTTTCTACATACTTTCAGATTTTATGAAAACAGAGAAAAGCAGGGGCAAAAAGAAAGATAGAAAAATAAAAAAGGAAAGAAAAATAGGGTACCAATCCCCATATGCATCTTTCAACCTTCTTCTTCTCAACTCGAATCTCGCCTAGTCCCCATAGAAGATGAGAAGAAAATAGACAAATAAATAAAACAATAACTTTACCAAGCAGAAAGAGAATAGGTAAACACAGATTTCTGACCCACAGAATAAAAGAATCCCCTACAATGACACCACAATCGATGATTCCCTCTTCCAATGGCTCCCAACTACTTTTTGTAAATTCATCTGCATTGCAAGATGCATGGTTTCTAGGAATAGAAACTAAGAGCACAAACAAAGATGGTATGCAACATAATTTGGAGGCAGGGACTCCTAACATTGAAAAACAACAAGAATATGGAAACTTACCCATCAAGAAAGGATATCAAGAGCTCAGCCCAAAAAAACTAGAAACCGCAACAACAGGTCCAACAACTTGCAAAGTTGAAGAACAACAAACCAGTGAACAACCACAAAGAGCTCGAACTACAAGTGCAGGACCTCAACTTTGCAAAGTTAAATAAAAAAAGAACTAGAATCATGGAATGAAGTAGTGAACAAGGATCGAGCACTCCAACAATGATGTCAACCATGAAAAAAACTGTATTGCAACGCATCTGTACAATAATCATTTAATATTGTCAGAGTTGAAGGGTAAACAATTAAGACTGTCATGACCGTCGAAGGGCATAGGCCTGTGCAAGCATTTAATAAAATATGCAGCATGGCGGGCCTCTTCTCTCAAAGCACGCAACAATAAAGAAAAAATCACACATAGTAATATGTTAGAGAATGTATTCTACCCAGCAGAAAATGCTAAGGGAAACATTCGAACTAATGCTAGGATTAATCCACCTTCGACCAATGCATAATAAAATATATGATTCAAAAATACCATATACTACCAAAATACTTTAGATATGCCAAGATATTTAACATTGAGAATAACAAAAGTGGTAATAAGACCTCCAATCTGTTGTCCAATCAAATCTTGACAAACATGATACTTTTTATTATATGAAGATCGATGTTTTCACTTCCCTTGTTCCAACATATTTCTGGTCAATGCACAATCTAATACCAGGTGAACAATTTATCGATCGTTATAGTCCCTATATGCCTATGGTAGGGACTAATAATACTAAAATAAACACTAAACACAAACAAATAATATAACATATTAATTAATTAAGTAAAACATTTTTTATGCATTCCTAATGTATTAATACATTAATAATAATATAATAATACATTAATAATATATAAATATATTAATGTAATACTACATAAATGTAAACAAACTCTAATATATTTGTTAATAAATATATTATTTTTTTATTAATTAATGGATTAATATATAAAGAAAAATTAATATATTATAGTATTAATGTAATGTAATAAAAACAAATCAATAATACAGCATAATAATTAATTAATAAAATAAAACATTAATAATAATACAAAAATATATTGATGATGATGATTAACGTCCACTAAGAACAAATTGGTCTATCAGACCTTAAGAGGGTAAGTGATTACTTGTGATTCTTTAGAATTTTGTTTCCGTGCTCAAAAAGCATTAAGAGAACCTTTCCAACATCACCATACTTTTGTTGAGTTAGGTTAGGAAGGATGGTAGTGTGAAAAATATATTGAAAATGAGATCTAATATGGGTATAGGCTGAACAATCTAAGAAAAAGTTCTTTTCATATTCAAACTTCTTAGTGTCACAAAGGTGACACACTCTTTAATCGCATGGCATTTTATGAATTAACCAATTCCCAGTTTCACTATGGAGCTCGTGAGAATTTGTTCTTATCTTAGCAATGCTTATTTTTTTCTTTACACTTGTGAAAACAAATAGATAATTTTGATCTTCTAGATTAGGGTTGATTACATCTTTATAATACCTTAATTTTATTTTTTCTTCTAACTCTTTATCACACCACATTTTTTCCTTAAATTTTGATTTGACGTTTTTTTTAATAGTATCTTTATTCTGCAAAATAGTTTCTTCCATGATTCCCCAATAGTTTATCCATCTTTATGCTAGCCTCACTTGAGTGTGGTTATGACTTGATTTTGAAGAAATTTTAGGTAGCCTCTTGTCTTCCATGTTGTTTAACTTGTTCTTATAAAATAGGTATCTAGTCATAGCCATGCTCTCAATGGGGGAGAGGCTTGGTTCTAAAAGGAGGATGGGATAGGGTGTATTTCCTTCAATTTTGAGATTACAGGTTATAAAATTCTTTTGTATTTTCTCTATTTTTCTCCAAGATTCACGAGAGATACTACAAACCCAGACTTCACATCTATAAAGAATATCATGTGTAACAAGAGTCTCAAAAAGGAGATTCTTCTTATCCCAACTCCAAGGATCATCTTATTTATAAAAATTTTCAAGCCCATAATAAGCTTTACATCCCCCGATAATGATTTTCTCAATGCTATAATACCAATTGAGCTTGTGGTGAATATCAATTCCAAGATATATGTATGAATTCACTTCCTCCAAGTTGTTGTTGTCATATACAAAGGTATCATAAGGGATCTTATTGAATTTAATAATCACGACCTTAGTCGTATTAGTATTAATAGTCATACCCATATTGGAGCAAAAATCCTTGAGGATTCTTAGTTGGTTTTCAAGATCATGGAGACTCCTTGCCATAAGAACGATATCATTGTCATAAAGAAGAATATTGATGACTTTACCAGTGAGAGTAGGGCCAACACAACCTGCTTTTTCCAAGCATTCTTCTAACTTATCAATGTATATGCCAACAAGGGTAGGGGACAAGGGACAACCTTGTTTGACTCTAATATTGCAACTAATATATTTTGACCAACCCTCAGTATTTTTAAACTTAGCAATAACGTTCTCATACATCCTTATTTCATCAGCCCTCAATTCGAGAGGCACTTTTATCTTTTTCAACCTATTCCAAATGTTTTTTCTAGGAACCATGTCAAAAGATTTTATAAGGTCAACAAAACAACAAAAAATATTGGTTTTAGTATTGCAGAACTCCTCTGCAATGATCCTAAAGGTAACAAGATGGTCCATAGTTGAATGATATCTCCTAAACCTGGCCTGGCCTTTAGCTCTTTTACCATGACTTTCTATCCAAATGATAATCTTCTTTTGCAAAATAATTCCATCAAGCTTGGCTAAAATTGGGCTAATCATAATGGTCCTATAATTAGAGGGAATGTTTCTATCCCCATTTTTAAAAATAGGAACAATGAGGCTTTGCATCCAGGGTTTAGGGAAGCCCTGCTTGACTGCTAAATTGAAGAGCTTGTGTATGTGAGGGATAAGGATTGGCCTTCCGATTTTACAAATTTCACCTTGGTAGCCTTCAATGTTCTTAGATTTCCCATTTGCGAGCCACTTAACCCCAAACTCTATGTCATCTAAATGGAAAACTTCTTCCTTTGTAGGGACAATAGGAATGGTGTCCATGGCATTAGGGAACTCGTAAAGACTTTTAAGGTAGGAATTCCAGTCCGTTAAGGGAATCCTATTATTTTCTTTAGTATTGTGTTTTAGAATTTGGCTCCTAAACTTCTTATGATCCAACTTGTATAGTTGTGAAAGTTTCTCTTGCCTTTTATTGATATAGTATTTTTTTTTATATAGTATCTTTTTTTCCTTTTAATTAGGGCTTTGTATGTATTGATATTAGGGTAAATTCATAAAGATGGGTAGCACTTTTGTGAGAATCGGGTCTCTAAAATTCCTTGCGACATTTTGGCCAAAAATTTGCATGTTAACTTGAATGGCGCAGTGACAACACCCTCAAAATCCATGTACAATATTTTTCGAATGAATTTTTTTCCTGTGGTAAGCATATTTCGACTGAAAACCTGAAAATGGGACTGTTTGTAGGAAACTATAAATTCTCTCCAGCTTACCTGATATTTGGAGGTAGAAGACTCCTACAAATACTTAGAATTCAATTTCAGAATTGATACCAACATTTTCAAAATTGAATCCAATTTCATTGGATATAATTTGTTTTCATTTTCATTGTTTTTATCTAATTTTATTTAATTTTATAAAAAAAATCACTGCATAATATTTTTAGCTGAGATTATGATTCGGTGAAATGAAGAATCCATATCACTAAAAATAGATAGTGGAAAATTATGAAAAATTTATATTCATAATCCTTAAATTGCTCTCTTCAAAAGGGTATTTTTATATTTTAATTTTAAGTAAAAATTAAGATAGATACATGGTGGAGGAAAACATGTGTTTAGAATCTGTAACTTTTTCAGATTGTTCAACTTCAAAAAATTCTAGAAAATATAATATTCATCCGTTAGATTCAAAACTATGGTCATCAAAAAATAGAGTCTATGTATATTGTTTTAGTATATTTGATTTCAAAATTTTAATAATGGATACATTGTTGTGGGAAAAAATAACTCATTATCTTTCCCTTCATTTTTAAGGAACATATTGTCAAACAATTTCCAAATTGACATATCAAATCTCAATAAAACAAAATTGAAAAATAGTCAGTAGAAAGATAAAAAAAAATCTTCATAAGTTTTGTTTTTACAGTAAAGTAAAATTCTAAATAAAAAAAATACTTTTGTTTATGGGAAGTTGAATAACCTGTTAAAATTAAAAAAAATTGTCATGAAACAAGCAAAAGTGTTACCCATCTTCATGATTTTACCCCTTATCGACTTTTAAGGGCTCATTAGAAGCATCTCTAATGGATTTCCTAGCAATTTTACATTCTTTATCATACCAAGAGTTGGTTCTATTAATAATATGTAAATACATAAATGTATAAAAGTAGTAATATTTTAATTAATTAATACCTTAATGTAATGTATAAATTAAGTATCAATATATTAATGTATAATGTAATGTATTAGTGTAACATGGTAATTAATAAATACTTCAATAATATATTGTATTAATTAATTTATACATTAATATATTGCAATATGCAAGTAAAAACAAAGAAATAATATAACCTATTAATTCATTAATAATGTAATAATAAAGGAATACATTAATAATATATTAATACATTAATGTAATATTACATAAATGTACAAAAGTACTAGTGTATTAATTAATAAATATATGAACAATTTACTAATTAATGTATTAATCTCTGTTACAAAAATCGGCAAAAAAAGGTCGAAATTGCGAGAAATCGCGATATTTTCATCAAAACAATTTTTTCCCAATACATCGTTGAAAAAATCGAGAAAAAATCAGAAAAAATCGGAAAAAAATCGTGGGTCAATGGAAAAAATTATCTGTGTAAAAAAGTTTGCGCATTTAAGGGTCCGTGAAGGGTTTTTTTGGATTTTTTGTGCATCTAAGTTTGTCGATGTTTTGTCGATTTTTACAAATCGATGTTTTCTGGACCCCAACAATTTTTTTGCCGAAACGATATTTGTAACACTCGTATTAATACACAAACACATAAAATTAAAGTATTAATTAATTAATTAATTAATTAATACCTTAATTTTATGTATAAATTAAGTGGTGTCAATACATTGATGTATAATGTAATGTATTAATGTAACATGTTAATTAGTAAATATCTTAATAATATATAATATATTTTATTAATACATTATACATTAATAAATTGTTAAAGTACAAATACATTATTACATTAATATATTTATAAACTCTCAATAAAATTAATAAAATATTAAAGTATTACTAATTAAAATATCAAGAAAGTATCTATACATTAATAATACAATAATAAAGTGTCAAAAAATATAATAATAAATCAAAATATTAAAGTATTAACACAATATTTTCATAGAGTAAAACTAAAAATATATTTGTAATACATTTTTATTTATACATTAATAAAGTATAATTTTGTTTTCTTAACATTATTTACTTCTTATTATAAAATAAACCTTAATACAAATAATCCTCACCTAAATTTTAATAGGAATAATCTTAACCCGGATCTTTTCCTAGTAATGACTACAATAACCAACACTCTTAATAAACCTAACCCAAACCTTAATGAATCTAACACTAATTCTAAACATATTATAAAGGGGTTTGGGTTAAGAACATGTGATTCCTCCTAAGAGGTCACATGTTCAAATCGAGTGGGGGTAGGGTATGTATACCTCTCTAGACTTTACGAGTAAAATAGTTGGGTAGAGGGGGTCTCATACACCAATTTCATGTCTCGCTTGGTTGTGACCCTAAAAAAAGATGGTATACACCCTGAGTGGGCCTAATGGTTAAGAACATGACTATGGATGATATTTATACATCAATATATTAATGTTTAAAGTAACTTATTGATTAATTTATATATTATTATTAATTAATTAATACATTAATACATTATTAATTAATACATTTCTAAACTACTAATACATTAATAAAGTAATACATTAATAATACATTATTACATTAATACAGTGTATGACTTAAAGTATTAATGCATTCATGTATAATATAACAAATATTAATACATTAATGATATAATTAATTAATATATTGCTAAAGTATTAATACACTAATAAAGTATTACATAAATGATACACTATTAAAGTACTAATACATTAATAGATACATTATTAAAGTATTAATACTAAACACATTATCAAAGGCATATTTTCCGGTCAATTTTTAGTGAATTCTAGTAAAAAAGACCCACGGGGACTATGTTAAAAATGACATTGTTTTAACTGAAATCGGCGTATATCAACCACTAATCTAGTTAAAATGGCGTTAATCAATGTATATCTACCATTTTTTACTTAAATGTGGTTGTTTCTAAAAAGTGGTTGATATACATTGATCATTGTCATTTTCCACCCTTTAATTATGGTTGACCATGACCATGGTTAACTTCCCTAGACCTTCGCTATGATTGACCTTTACTATGCATGACTTCAATACAATTGTCCTTGGTTAAGCATGGCCATGGTTGAATATCGTTGACCATGGTTGACAATGGTTTATGTTTTTCACATAGCAACGTTGGGAAATGGTCCTCTTAGTGGAATGTTGGGCTACGTTTGTCACATCGTGACATTGGTTTGTGTGCATCACATTGCGATAATGAGTTATCCTCATCAGGCAATGACATTTAGATTTTTTCTCAAATTATGACGAGAAACATTGGAACTGTCATGTTGGGCTATGTTTGTCACATTGCAAGATGACATTGTAAGGTTATGGTCGTCACATTGTGATGTAGGGTTTTTGTTTGACACATTGTTGTTTTGGAATAGGTTTTTCATAGTGTGATAGTGGGTTATATTCATCACATAGCGATGTTGGGAAATGTTCATCTCACTAGAATGTTGGGTTTGTTTGTCACATTGTGACATTGGGTTGTGTACATCACATTGCAACAATGGTTTATCTTCACTAGACAATGCCATTTGAAAATTTTTCTCACGTTATGATGATAGGATATCTGTGTCAAACTATGACGACGAGGTTATGGTAATCACATTGCAACGACCAAGCTATGTACATGACATTGCAAAAATATGGCTATGTTCATCACATTACGACGGTGGGGCTATGTTTGACACATCGCGACATTACTGTGTTTGACATATTGTGACACTAGTATGTTCGTCACCTTCCAACATTACTATGTTCATCAATATGCGATGAAAAGGCTATATTCGTCACATTGCGACAATATGGGTATGTTTGTCACATTATGACGACGGGGCTATGCTCGTCACATTGCGATAATATGGGTATGTTCGTCACATTGTGATGACAAGGCTATGTTTGACACATTGTGACATTGCTATGTTTGTTTGATTGTGACACTACTATGGTTGTCACATTGCAACATTAATATGTTCATCGCTTTGTGACGACAAGGCTCTGTTTGTAACATTGTGACAATATGGGTATGTTCGTCACATTACCACGACAAGGCTATGTTTGTCACATTGTGATTACAGGGCTATCTTTTACACATTGCGACATTACTATGTTTATTAGATTGTGACACTACCATGTTCATCATATTGCAACATTACTGTGTTCATTACTTTGTGATGAAAAGACTATGTTCGTCTGATTGTGACCATATGGGTATGTTCGTCACAATGTGACGATAGGCTATGTTCATCACATTAAGACAATAGGACTATTTGATGCATTGCAACATTACTATGTTTGTCGAATTGTGACACTATTATGTTCATCACATTGGAACTTTATTATGTTCATCAATTTGTGATGACAAGGCTATGTTCATCACATTGCGACAATATGGGTATATTCGTCACATTATGACGATGGCACTATGTTTGTCACATTTCGTGGAAGGATATTTGTTTGAAAAATTGTTACATTAATATGATTATCATATTATTATAGTACTATGTTTGTCACATTGCAACATTATTATAATCATCACTTTGTGATGACAATGTTGTGTTTGTCACATTGTGACAATATGGGTATGTTTGTCACATTACAATGACAAGGATATGTTTGACACATTGCAAAATTACTATGTTAATCACTTTGCGACGACAAGGCTATGTTCATCACATTGCGATAATATGGCTATGTTTGTCACATTATGACAGTGGGGCTATATTCGTCACATTACGAAAACGGGGCTATGTTAATCACATTATGACATTACTGTGTTTTTTATATTGTGACACTACTATGTTCATCACATTTCAAGATTACTGTGCTCATCACTTTGCGACGACAAGTCTATGTTCATCACATTGAACCAATATTGGCTATGTTTGTCACATTACCATGGTGGGATATGTTCAACACGTTGTGACATTACTATGGTTGTCAGATTGCGATGCTACTATGTTCATCATGTCGCGATGTTCAGTTTTGTTCATTATAACTGAACATTGGGTCATGTTTGTCACATGACAATGTTGGTTTATGTTCAACACAATACGAAAATGAAGTTTTGACAAGTTTTTTTTTTTTTTTTTTAATCTAATGTGTTGTTTTCTTTATCAGGGAGATAGGAAATTTTCACCGATGTGATGTATTATATAGAATTCAACTTAAGATCATACTCTTTCTAGGGACATTGATAGAAAATCATCTTTAATTTTACATATGATGATTTTTACTTGTTCTAAAGAAATTAATAGAAAATAATCTTGAACATTGTAGATGATGAATTATAATTTTTCTAAGGTCATTGATAACAAATCATTTAATAATTTTTACTTTTCACAAGATCATTGATAGAAAATCAAAGCCAAAGTGTTACTAAATTATTGATAAGTTAATAAAGTAATACATTATTAATAAATTAATATATCATTAATTAATACATTGCTAAAGTATTACTACACTAATAATGTAATACATTAACAATACATTATTACATTGATGATGATGATGATGATGATTAACATTCACTAAGACATAATTGGTCTATCAGACCTTAAGAGGGTAAGTGATTACTTGTGATTCTTTAGAATTTTGTTTCTCTACTCGAAAAGCATTAAGAGAAGCTTTCCAAGATCACCATACTTTTGTTGAGTTAATAGGTTAGGAAGGTTGGTAGTTTAATCAATATTTTGAAAATGAGATCTAATATGGGTATAGGCTTGACAATCTAGGAGAAAGTGTTTTTCATCTTCAACCTTCTTAGTGTCACAAAGGTGACACACTCTTTCATCCCATGGCATTAATAAATACATTACTAAAGTGTGAATACATTAAAATATTAATAAAGTATTAATAAAATAATAAATAATACATTAAATTAAATTAAAATTAAAATTGTTAAATTATTTTGATTACATTCTTATTATTAAATTAATATTATTTAAATTAATATTAAATTATTAAATGTTCCCACTTTTCGGAAACTAATGTAACATAGTAAATAATACATTAAATTAAATTAAAATTAAAATTGTTAAATTATTATCATTACATTCTTATTATTAAATTCTTATTATTTAATTTTTCATTTAATTGTTATTTTCTTATTATTACTAAATAAATCTTAATACAAATAACCTTCACTTTAATAAAACCATAACCCTAATTTTAATGGAATAACTCTAACCCTAATTGAGTTATAAATATGAATTGTGTTTTATTGATATTTATAATATTTTGAGTTATTTATATTCATAATGCATCAAATGCATTAATAAGTACATTACATTATTACCATAAAACACAATTCATATTTATAAATATTTATATTTATAACTCAACTCAACTTGTATATCTTAATACAAATAACCTTAACTTAATAAAAATAACTTATTATTTTCTTATCATTATAAAATAAACCTTAATACAAATAACCTTAATATTAATAAAAACATAACCCTTAATATTAATAAAAACATAACCCTAATTTTAATGGGAATAACTCTAACCCTAAACCTAATAAATATTAATAATAATTGAAATGTATAATAAAATTACACACGAAAATGAAAAAAAAATGTTTGATGTGCAGAGTAGTGGGTAGAGGAAGAGAATGCCTCATCCTTCCACAACGCACCATCCCCTCAAACACCTTACAGATCCAAGAACCTTGTAATTAAATATGCATTAAAACTCCGCGTGGATTTTAATGTACCTCTCAGCTATTGCCTTAATACCTCTTATTTTATACTTCAAAATTGATTATTAAGATTGGGATTGAAACATTTATCTTCAATTCATGTATTCGCATGATGGATTGAATCCATATGTTGTAGAATGCATGCGTTCAGATGGAGGATTGGATCCATTTGAAGTATAATTCACAAACCCAACATTAAATACACGCGATGGTTGATTTATAAGATTCTTGCCTGCAAATAAAAAGAGTAAGATTCCTTCTTGCAAATAAAAAGTGAATCCATGCATGTATTCAGATGGAGGATTGAATCCATTTGTTGTAAAATGCATAGGAACCAAACCATTAGATAGGTGATGGTTGAGGTATATGATTCTTTCATATACGACATATCCCCACCATGTAGTTGAGTATCGATAGACAAAAAGAAGGTATTGGTAATGATCGATAGTTGATACCAGGTAGGTGTTTATGTCGGTATTCGATCTAGGTTTCAATCACATGATGACAGGAATATTTGATGATACTCAATATACGAGTTGATGCATGCCATGATAGTTTCTGATTCCAGTGTCAGTACAGTACTTGATACCAAGAGTCGATCCACTACTGGCATGCATCCAGTTTAACTACTCGTTAGTTTAATGTGTTAATTGAAACACACTAAGTGGCATGCTTCACATTCATAAAGCAATGAGGTGTTTTATATATATATATAAATTTTTTTTAATAATTCAACGTGTTAATCAATGGTTAGAGAAATAATTTATTAATCATATTAAATAAATGTGAAAAAGTAAACAAGGAAACAAAGTATTCATAAATGCATGGAAGTTATAAGTATTAAATTTCATTCATTAATTTGGAAAGACGACTAAGAATATGTCTGTATCTTTAATTGTTGATCATAAGATTAGAATTTGTAATTAAAAAACTTCTTAACCCATCAATTCCAATAGAGAGACACCTATCTCCATAATTAATAATGTATTAATAATACATACATTAACCCTAACTTTAATAACCTTAATTCTAATAACACTAATTTTATTAGTAATATATTATTAAAACCACTAACCCTAAGACCTTTAAATTTACTAAACTTATTTTATTAATAAACTTTATTAATATATTAATTTACAAAGCTATTTATTTTATTGATAACTTTTATTACTACAATAATTAAAAAAAAAAAAATTCTAACTCTAATAACCCTAACTTTATTAGTAATATATTATTAAAACCCTAACCTTAAAACCTTTAAATTTACTAAATTTATTTTATTAATAAACTTTATTAATATATTAATTTACAGAACTTTTAATTTACTAAACTTATTTTATTAATATATTAATTTACAAAACTATTTATTTTATTAATAAACTTTTTAATATGAAAAAACAAAAAACAAAATTCATTAATCTATTAAAAAAAAAGTTACTCTCACCGCCATTTCTGGAATACAAACAGATTAATTTACAAAACTGTTTATTTTATTAATGAACTTTATTACTACTGTGAAAAAAACAAAAAACAAAATTCATTAATCGACTAGAGAGTCACTCTCACCACCATTTCTACAATACAAACGGATTGCAAAAGAGACAAATGAACTTGGCCAAACTTGCTCCCCTCAATGGCATGGCTCTATAATATGCAGCTAAGATGTCATTTTCATATAATGATGAAATGTATGTTGGCTTGAGCAACGAAGTTACATCATTGGTACAATAAAGATCCAGCAATGGTTATTTGCATGGGATCGAGGGTAGGGAATTATCGTGTGACAAGGAGGCGCAACCAGTTTTGAAAGTACAACAAATCCCTAGCGCATTAAAAAGATCTGAAGTTTTTCTTGAAAGTACAACACATCCCTAACGCATTAAAAAGATGTGAAGCGTCATCGCGTTGTTGTTTTGATGCATGAAGGAAACATGCCAAAAGCACGTTGATGCAAGGATAAACAAGGGCCAATTACAGTTCATGCAAGGATAAACATGGTGCAGCTACAGTTCGAGGTCATAGCAACTTGACGAGAAGAAGGCATATAAAAGAACATAATTAATTCTATATAGGGTTTGATAGTTCTTGCAAAGTTCTACACCAACGACACAAATTTTCAACCATAAAATCCTACATCCGATTGATCTGACAAAAGAGAATTGAGCTCAAGGGATGGAGAGTTTAGAGAAGCCGAATTGAGTGCGGACCATCTTTCTGACTGGATTTCTCTCGACATATCTTGCGAAAACTCATTAGATGAATACCTGAAAATACCATCGGGAGACACACCCGTAATACTGATCACGTTAATCCAAGCAGCGCGGAAATGAGGAAGAGGAGCTTCGCCTTCCAGTATTTGATAAATATGGTGCATGCTCAACCTGCCCTTCGGATCTGGATGGGAACACAAAAAACTCAATTTAAGTACCCTCTCCATCTTCATCACATCATATCCTTCCCCCAGCTTCGAATCCACCGCTTCCAGCAGTTTCCCCTTGGTGTACAACTTCCATGCCCACTCCACCAATAAGATCTCCTCCGCGTCCATGTACGGATCCACCAACTTCCTCCCGCACGCGACCTCCAACAGTAGAACCCCAAAGGTGAACACATCCGAGCTGGGCGTGGCCTTTCTCGTGTGTATCAGCTCCGACATTATGTACCCTATCGTTCCCACCAAATGAGTCGTTCCAGGATTCTCGCTGTGATCGTATAGATGGGCGAGGCCGAAGTCTCCCAGCCGCCCATTGAGTTCTGAATCGAGCAATACGTTGCTCGACTTGATGTCTCTGTGGATGATTCTCTTCTCCCATTCCTCGTGCAGATACATCAACCCCGCCGCCATGCCCTTCAGGATCATGTATCACTGAGGCCACGGGAGGACCGTGGTCGGGTTCCCGAATATGTGTTTATCCAAGCTAAGGTTGGGCATGTAGTCATAAACGATGAAAAAATGTCTGTGCCTCCTGCACCAGCCACGGATCTGAACAAGATTTTGGTCCTGCAGGCGCCCCATGCTTGATAAAAGGTTAATGGGAAGAGGAAGCGAACTAGCCAATATGGTAGTTGGGGCATTTCGTAGCTGTATGGTTAATGGGCAGAGGAATCGAACCCGCCAATATGGTAGTTGGGGCAGCTCGTAGTTGTATGCGAGATGTGGCCAAACGTAGCAGAAATGTAAAAAGGATAAAAGGTTAATGGGTTCGTAGCTGTATGGGAGATGTGGCCAAACGTGGCGGAAATGTAAAAAATATAATTTAAGGTTAATGCTAAGTAAATGTTTAATGTCAAGTAAGTTTATTAATTATTTAAAAGTGGTAATTAAATGATTAAGGAGTAATTTCTTAATATGATTAAGCAAATGTGAAAAAGTAAACACATTAACGCATGCATTTGAAAATGCTAGGAAGTTATGAAGATTAAATTGTATTCATTGATCTAGGAGGACGATAAATAATATGTCAGCATCCTCAAATGCTAGCCATTAGATTAAGATTTTAGATTAAAATATCATTAAATGTGCCCATCTCCAATAGGTGTACTTAAAAATACATCGGTAATAACTTTGTATGTTTTCATTTGTTAGTTAGAGTATCTTTCTCTAACCATATCATGGATTCTCATTTTGGTTTCAATGGGTAACTGAACCAAACTTGATTTTTCAAGCTTACTTATCTCCAAAAGTAATATATCCGCTATTTTATGATCAATGTAACAATGACTTGCTCCTAAATCAATTAAAATAGCAAAGATTGATTAATGATCTTACCTTGTGACTCATATTGGATCATATTGGATTGGTACTATGCTTGTCAATCATCTAAGGATACATAATTTATTCCCATGTCTTCTATTGTTGTAGCCTCTTGGATGTTGTTCACGGTCTTCACTTTGTCCTTTCTATGAGGGAAATCCTTCTACAAGTGATCTTATTTTCATCCCCAACATTGAATTGATGGTCTTCCCCTTTTTCCCAATGAGTCTTCTCTCTTGGATTCATCCTTAGCATACTGGTCTTTGATTTTTATTAGGGATATTTCTATTGAAAGGAGGTATGAATCCCTTCCTCCTATTTCTCATTCTTCTTATCCTTCCAAGATTTTTGCTTCGATTCTCTGCCCTTGCCTTGCTCATACAAGTACTTATCCTTCTTGATGGTCTTAAAAACATTTGTATTTTCACCTTCTCATATTTTATAAACCCCACATACTTTAGTAGCCCCAAGAACATCTTTTTATACTCTGCCATGGTCGTGCTTCCTAGACTAAGTTCAAAGAACTCCTTCATTTTCTTGTCATAGAAGTGTTTTGAAAGGTACTCGTTCTGAAAATACTTCTTGAACTCCTTCCAAGTGATCCTAATCTCACTGATGTGCTCAACTTTCTTCAGTTGATCCCACCACATAGAATTTTTCCCATGTAAATGGTATGTGGCAATTTTGGCTTCTCAACATTGTCTTCTCTTTCTCTTTCATCATCAAAGGATGGTGGCTTAAGCTTCCTCACCTCTCCTTGAAAAATGTCCAGTTCATGTCTTCTTATTTGGTTCCTAATAAGAGACACCTCTGAACTACTTATGGAATCTTCAGATGCATAAAATTTTCTTGTTGAGTAGGGAGGTGAGTGATGTCTATGAGTTCTGCTAGCACTTATTGAATAACCATCTCTTCTGTGGTCATCTCTTCTTTTATGAAATCTTCCATCTTCCTCTTGTTTTGAGTTTGATCCATTCTTTGTTTGCCTATGCAATTGATTTAAGATTTGCATCACTTGAGAATTTATTTGATTGTGTTTTCTTATCAGTCTCTTATTTTCTACTTTGTAACTTTGCACTTCTATTTTCGGGATTTTCATAGTCTCTATCAATGTTTCTTGCTCTCCTCTAGCCTGGTGTCTGTTTAATTTTGTCTTTTCATTATCAACTGATCTAGCTGGATATTGGTGGCCACCCACCTTCTCCAACTTGCCCAAAACATGTTTCTGACAATTTTGGTAATTTACTATTTTTAACAGTTTTTCACTTCCGGGGCCATTTTGAGGCCTTAAACGATATTTTTTGAGAAAACGGGGAGCAACATGGATCATAGATCATGTTGCTCACCCAAAATTTGTAGTTCTCGGATAGATCTTTCCAACGAGCTATTGAGCGCCCCAAACGGAGATCGTATGCAAAAGTTACGCATCAACTACCCCCATCGGGGCCCACAAACCTTTTGGCTTTTCATCTTCTGAGGTTAGGGTTTTGGATTTTACTTATGTTAAAAAGGACCTTAAAGCCTCATTGTAAGAATGATCTTCTCACGGATGCGAGTAGCCCGTCACATCTCTTCTCAGAGATAAACTACCACCATTCTAGCAAGTCTTTCACTCTGTATTTTACAGTCTCTGTACATTTATTTCCTTAATAGAAATCGTGTATTACTGTATATCTTTGAATCTTGTTTCATTTCCGCTATATCTCTGTCATATTGTTGTCTCTCTTGCAATATCTCTAAATATTTATGTGTTATATCTCCGCTCTCATTTCGTGCCGAAAATAATCAGGATCACCAACACTAATATTCTAACTTTTGGCCTCTTTATCATGGCTGGAAGATCCCTCTCATTCTTCCATTTCTTGAATATGCATTATTATATTGAACTGATTTGTTTACACCCTCCCTAATTCTGCAAAATTTGCAAGCAACTGTTTTGTTACAATTATTCATATTAAAAAAAATTGTCATACAATGCTACATGTAATTTTTCTTCTCAATTCATAAAGAATATATTATCATTTTTTATTATAAAAATTTCAAGTTATTCTCCTCTGAAATATCTTTCTCAATGACTGTAATCTTGCCCCAATTCACTATCTGAGCTGAAAGTTATGGATTCCTGAAAAAAATCACTTTCAACCCATTTTCTTTTGTTTTCCAACATGATCTTGTCAAAAAATTCCACATCTCCTTAAGTTGATAGAGAATTCAAATCCTGCACAGGATTTTCCTTCAAACCACTTTCCATGTTACCAAGGCTCGAAACCACAAGCTTATTCACTCTTTAGCGCCTTCCTCTATCATTTTGTTCCTCGAATTGACCCCTATTACCTTTTCATGAGACCGAAGCTGGGACCAAGTCCTCTGGACTTCGGCCTTCAACTAGTCTCCCTTTTCAATCTTCTGATTTTTCCTTGAGTTAAATTTCACCAAGACCCTTCCCATAACTCTACTAGCAAATCGGACGGTCGAGATTTAATCTCATGTTGAATGGACAGTCCTGCCCCATTTAAAGGCTTCAACAAAATCAATGGTCGTGACTTAATCAAGTGGTGGGATGGACGAATCTTAACTAGATTGGGACTTTGACGCTTTGATACTTCGAGACATTTCAACTCCTGCATCGTTCAAATCCATCGGAGTGATACCCACTGAAGTACATACCCTATCCTAACACTATTAAATTGATGGCTAAGGATTAATCAAGCATTGGGATGGACGGTCCTTAATCAATTCAGGACTTCTCTCTGGGACTTCGGGACATTTACACTCCCGATTATTTCAACACCCCCGGAGTGATACCTACTGAAGTTCTTACGTCATCCTTCCACTGCTCAATCTAACGGTTGAGAAAGTTCCCTAAGGGATCTTATATCGATGGTATACTTGGATTTGTTACTTCGAGACTTCGACACTTTCTCTAGTAGAGACGTTGGACACCCTCAGAGGCCATACTCTTAAAGATGAAATGGAATGTTGATGTCATCTATGGTGATGTGTGCCCATGGCATCTGTGTCACGTGTCACTCAAAAATGAACAGGTTGGGTCCCAAAAGATATTGAATTTGGGTGACATGTGTCCCCACATGGCACCCTTGCCATGTGTCCTACAACATGTTATCCATCAAATGGACAATCCACATTCTCTGCTCCAAATTTGATGACCTGCATTATTTCACTATGATGGCTTTACACTTCGTGGTTTCGACACTTCGGGGCTTTGAAAATTTGGGGATTTTCCCATTCTCTAGTAATTGCTGGAGTGACAAAGTTCTGAAGTTCTAAAACTTCATTATCCTTCCACCATTGCTAGATTCGACGGTCAACATCACTTTTGAAGTCCTTCCCTCAATCTAATGGTTGACGAGACTTTAGGAATTCGACGCTTCACGATATAGCAGGTCTAAAAGGGTTCGATTCTTCTAGAGTTAAAATCAATACTTAGCCTCTCAAGCCCCCTCTCTTATGGAATCATATCCCCCTGTAACTCTTTCCCTTCTCTATCTAGTAGCCACTGATGTATTTATTATTAATAATGATCAAAACATTACATTCCTAGGTACACTGCCATCTTTTAATTAGTTGGGCACTCTAACCTTTCATTAACAAAATACATTATTTAATATGAGACTCAAAACTAGGATATTACATATAGACTATTAAAAGTCAATCTAACTCCAAAACTTATTGAAATTAGTTTTAGAGGAACAATGGCGACCAAGAATATTTGTAGGAAAATGAGATGAGATGATATCATAGATGCTTGTTGAAATTAGTTTCAGAGGAACAATGGCGACCAAGAATATTTGTAGGAAAATGAGATGACATGATATCATAGATGATATCGTCGAGTAGAGCTAATAATTGTTGAGTCGGGGATGTCGGTCGAGAGATTAATGCATGGAATAGGGATGGGAGGTTGGAAAATCAAATTCTCCCCTAACTCTCAAAGGCCAAATCAAAAGAATGGATGGAATCAAGGATGATGGATTTCTTCCTTATACTAAATGAAGTTAGCAAATTTTATATTTTCGTGATTCCGGATCTTACTGAAAATAATTAGAATCCAAAAATTGTTGTATCCCTTAACGAATCTAATGACATATCATTTAACGCCAAATAGAAACATACCTACAGTTCACATAAAAGAATCCAAAGAAAACTCAAATTTTCCCTTTTTCATGCGCTGGTATTTGACACTTTAGGACATTTCTTGGGCATGTGTCAGAGACATATTTGACACGTGTTTTATTTTTAAGACTCATGTTTTGTTTTTAAGACACGTGTTCTAGCATGTCACATTCTCATTCGGTGAGGTACAGAACCACAGGCCCTTGTGTGGTGTGTCGATTATGGTACCTTTCTTGCCGGGGTCCATAATTTCCACTATAAATTTACCCCACGGTCGTCACCTGACTCTGTAATTCATAGCGTTGATCTGCTTCATCTCTCCATTCTACTCATGTTCTAATGGATTTAACTTAAACATAATTTCTTTTCTTATAAATGCACATACAAAAGAAGACATTAGTAGTTGGCACTAAAAATGCTTCCGACCTGTATACAAGAGACGGAGGGGCATCGGTAATTGGGACGGAAAATTCTTTCAACCTATATACAACAAATTAATTTCCACTAGTAAATAACACAAAAGTCTTGCAGACAAAGTTTGTTTCATATATTCATATGCATCCATCCATTCCACGATTAGATTCGTAAAAGTCTCAGTTCGGTTTGCCGCCATTTGAATGAGTAGAAATATTTTAGTATGAGTCGTTGGTAGTGATAGTTTGGCATGAGCCGCTGTTATTTTAATGGTTTCGTTGTCAGACTTGGAATAGTATGTATTAGAAACAATAAATGTAGTCGAATATTATGTGTTAATGCAGTTGAAGATTGTGTGTTCATGTTCAACTAACTATGTGTTTCTATGGTGAAGTTTTGAATGAGTCGTCCACTATATCAATTAAATTATTCTAGGCATTCCCCATTAATAGTTATGTTCTTCCGGTGACATTAGCATTTACAAGATTTATCTGCAGCAAAAACGAGATGGACGCATATTGTAATTATGATTAAGTATTGATATGTAATTATAATTATGTATGATGAATTTGTTGATGAAATTGGGTTGTTTTGTATCTTCTCCACTACTTGCACCAATGAATCATAATATAGTGCATAAATTCCGACCAATAAGGCCCAAAGGATCCACAAAACCGAGAGTAGATACCTCACCAGGGCTTCAACGAAGCCGAGGGAATGGATGCCTTCGAAAGCTTCCCTAACTCTTTTGGTGTGAGAGAAGTCGATGCCTTCGAAAGCTTCACTAATTATTTTGGCGTGAGAGAATTTGATTCACTTATTTGATTTTAGTTTTCATTGTAAGTATTTGTGCGGCCCCAATTTGCTTCCATGAATTTGAGGGGAAAAAATATAGGGGAGTGAAAGACTTGCCTTCGAAGGGAGGGTTTCAGATATGGTCTCGATTTCTTCCATACGTTGTTGCTTATAGTTTGCATTTTTTCTTTATATATGGTAAATAAAAAAGATTTTTAAATTCTATGATAATGTTGTTTGATTTTGATACAACAGATAAAATATACCACGCAAACAAATACGGTGAGGCTACGCTCACTTCTTATTATTCAATGAAGACGGATTACATGTTTATATACGAAAAGACTCTCTCGAGTCGGCTACATGCAAACCAAAAGACAACTAGACAACTAACTCTTAACTAAGAACTGACTCTTCTAACTGGCGCTTA
>JASDQU010946562.1:0-10950 GCA_032191745.1 Picea mariana | reverse complement strand
ATAGTAAAAAGACATATTAATATGCAATCACTATAGTCCCTCTATGCATTCGACAGGGACCAATAATAAAAACAACATTAAAAAACAATGTCCATGCTCAGAACTTTCGGTTTGTAAACATTTCAGTATAAATGTAATAAAAATTAAAAAGGAGCATCTAAGCTCAAAACTTTGGATATCTACACATTTACAACATTGAGAATAGTGAAGCTCGCAATAAGACCTCGAATATATTCTCCAATGAGAGGATGACATATAAGTTTATATATATATATATATATATATATATAATAATGTTTTTAATTCTATAGTACGAACAATATAGATAATGCGAAAATTTATAGTCAAAGGACATATTAATATGAAGTCAACGAATTATCGATCGCTATAGTCTCTCTACACCTTCGGCAGGAAATAATAATGACCAGGTGTGGCGAGGACATAGAGATGTACAACGATAGGAATTCCATGAATGATTAAAGGAGGGACACTTGGTTACCGGAACAAATTGTCGAAGAGAAATAAGACATTGGTTCTTCACCTACAATGGTGCCCACACAATGCCCCGTCAAACCCAAAGACAACAGGTTGGTGGAGCATATTCAACCTTGCCAGCAACAGGTTTGTGATAGTCTTCCTCAAACCAAACAACGCAACTTCTCCAACAAGGCACGCAACTCACCAAGATTCAGATTTAGAAAATGCTTTCCCCTCTTCCCTGGTGTTATCGGAAAAATCGGTAGGTGCGGACACTAACAGATCTCCCTAGATCCACTTGGATCTAGAACAAAATAGGACATGACATGACTCTTTCCCTAAGTTGTAACCATTGAATCTACTAATGGAAAATAATAAGTGGCATACCTTTATATCGTTTCCTTAGGTCTCTGTTGTTCCCGCTTCGCTCCGGTGCTCTCGTGAAGTCAAGTCCAAGACAACACAAACCAACCAAAGTGAAGATAGCAAAGTATGTTCAATGTCAACCTATGCATATGATAAAGGAATTACACAATAAAGTAAGAGTGACTTTATGGGAAAGGGACATGCCGCTGTATCATATTAATTGAAAGTAGAAGATACAACCTGATCGCCTTGATGTTGCAAGCTTACTTTCAGTGACCCTTGGTTCCAACACACACACTTGTTCTATACTTGCATGAAGAAGATCCAATTCCTCTTGATAGACCTAATAGAGCCTTCAATCTTCTGTCCAAACAGGGTTCTTCACACAATTCTTTCACCAATTCTTCATTCAATCTTGCTTAACCTTTTCCATGAGAAACCTTTCAATATATATGAGAAGGAGAGATGGTTACATGGATGAGGATGATCCGATCAAATCTAAGAATTCAGTAGAATGAAAACCATGCGAATGCCAACTCATTTTCTAGAAGATTCCCTTCTAGAACCCTCGAGACCTCTTCTCCTTTCCAAGATTAAAAACAGGTTCGCACCCTATATATGGAGAAAATTGTGAGAAGTTTGCACCCTAAGTGTGGGTGGCCTGTGAGAATGAAGGATTCTCACACCCTAGACCATAGGTAGCCTGTGAAATCATCCTAAAAATATGTTTTTGGAAGAAGAGAGGAGCTAGTTTTCTCAGGAAAAAAGTCCTTGTTGGGAGCCTGAATACATCACTGTTGAGACACCACCAGAGTGACCAAAATCATGTCTAATAGAATGCCCCCCAAAGTAAGAGGTTGGAATCTGTGACAACCGAAATACTTTGTAAACTACGTGTGTGTGTGTCAGAGACCAAGAGCGCACCTAATCGGAAACCTACAAACAACCAAGCACCTGCAGGATATAATACCAATTCTGAGGTAGGCATTCCCATACTCGGATCACTAATGAATGAAATCATAAATGTAGTTCATGGCCACCAATCATACACCGTGGATCCATGTTGTCAAAATGTTGCATAGCCACTAGGAATACACTATGGATCTATGCGAGAAGACTTAAATTAAGACAACATAGCCACATGACATACAAAGTGGATCTATGTGCCGATGCAAATCATACATACTCCATCGTAGCCTGGATCAAAAAGATGAGACCCAGGGTCTTCAATCCTGTCACCTGAAAGTACGAATCTAGCCATGCGATTACATGTGCTGAAGTCAAACATGGTAGAAACCACTTGATTACCAGTCATTGATGAAACCATTAACAAGTGCAAGGGAAATCACCTTTAATGTCAATGACTCCCAAGGTACACTAGTACAATCCAACGAATATGAATAAATGAGCTAAGGTCGAACACTTCAACAGAACCTCCTGATCAGGGGTCAATAATGAAAACCCACTGTCGAAAGCGAGGAAATCTACCATTGAGGCATGCAAGTTCCAAGGTACCAGATAATTCCTAAGTCTTGTTTCCAGATAATGAATTGAAGTCGACGGAACAAGACTCATCACAGGAGGGCCTTGATGTATCCCCCATCAATGACACGAAATAAGTAACAGATTTTGAGGGTGAAACATAGTATGAATACAGGTTGAAATGGACACAGGGAAGGCCGACATAGTAAGAATGGACAACTACAGATGGACGACTCAATAGAGGGCTTGGATGAACTTCTCTTCAACATATGAATGACACGACCAAGGACTTGGCAGCACTGACTCAAAGACAACCCAGGATCTGACCTTGTGGCAAGTCGAATGAGAGACATATGTATTTCCTAAACCAGTTTCAAATGATGAATGGGGGTGTCATGTTCAAGAGCGACGCTTACTGCCATTAATATGAATACGAAAACACATCCCTTTCCCAAAATTTCCCCCACCATTTCTGGCAAGTACCTCTTTATTTTTACACAAGCTTGAGGAGGATAACAAATGCTTGTTGATGTAAGATCATCCTTCAGACAAGTCCCTTAGAGTATATTTAACGAACCCTAGGAAGGAGTGGCTTGGTCTCGTTGCGGGTCTTTCGATGTTTGTTTAACGAGTCCAAAGATAGAAAACTCGGGGTTTTTTCATGTTTTGAGAGTCTGAAAAATACTTAAAGAGAACTCTCTCAGTTCCTTTTTTGTAAAATAGTTCGACAGAATTGAAAAAGTGATAAACTATCGCCCATCGAACAAGGTCGCTTGACCATCTTTTCGTTTTTATGGAGTGCTAAAAGAGCTTAAAGGATACTCCTTTGCATTCATCGTTTTCGTGTGACCATGACGAGTACGAAAAGATGAGAAAAGTATACTCGGTTACGTTCTCATGTATTTTCGAGCATGAGAACGAATGAAGATCGAGCTCGAGGTTTTTCTAAAAACCCTAAAAAGTAGTCGTACATGCAACAAAAAGGAAAAACATCCGTACTCCTTCGTGTGGACTTCAAAGTTTCTATATCTGCAAAAAAGAACACTCATAGGACTATTAGGCATTAGGTTTTATAGACAAAACAATATAAAAATCAACAAAAATGGTAAAAAGTGAATAAATATGGGTAAAAAGGGATTTTACCATTTTCATTGTGATTTTGCCAAAACTTTGCCCAATACACCTCATTTTCCCCCAAATTTCGTTGCACGATCACGGGAGGCAAAAGCAACCATTTGGCGAACCGTCTCCGCCAATGAGGTAAGCTCTTGATATTCTACCTTTTCCATGGTTTATTTTTAGTTTTCATTGACAATTTTCAAGGTTTTAGGTCCATTTTAGGGCCATAACTTGCGCCTGAGCATTCTCGCAGGCTGGCCATGCGGGACCTGCGAGAATCTAGGATTCTCGCAGGAAACCTTAAGGGCACCTGTGAGAATCTCGCACTATACTAAAGGGCCACCTGCGGGGGCCGAAAAATAAAATTAAAATTTGATTTTTGCTCAATAAAAAACATGCCAAGCTTTGAAAAAAGTTGTTGACCCTTCTCTTATGGTTCTTGTGCAGGTATTTGACCATCACGATGATGGAGTGGCTAGAAAGAGAACATTAGGAGGAGGATGCCATTGTCGGTAATGACCCAGGTACCGTCGCTGCCCTCCGAGACTGTGGGCTCTTGAAATTCTTCAAGATTCTGGGCATCAGGGCCCAACTCAGATTGTTGGAATACCTGGTTCAGATGTGGGACGTGGACCAATAGTTGTTTCACGTGGGAGTTCACACATTGACCCTAGATATCGAGGATATCTACTTTCTAACAGGGTTATCACAGTGTGGGTACCATGCTAGCTTGACCGGTAGCCGAGGTGGCGGACTCCCTATGAGTGAGTTTTGTCGCCAGTACTATGTTTTCGAGGCAGAAAGAAGCAAGGGCAAGGTTGTTATTTGGGGGGTCCAAAACTTGACCCTGCGAACCATCTTGTTCACTATAGCACACATGGCCAGGAGCACAACTCCACACATGGATCTCCATAGCTACTTCTAATACGCCATAGAGTGCACAAAGCCATGAGTCTTCAACTAGTCGAATGCAGTTCCCCGTAGTATGAAGAGGCAATTGACGAAGTGTCGGAGGGGAAAATTGAAGCAGTTTGGGTACGGATCAGTTTTGGTGTCCTTCTTCCTCGAGAGGGTCCCATTGCTGAGATTACAGGTTGACTGGGGTTTATCGGCCCCACAGGATCCGAGGATGTTGAGGTGGTGAAACCTCATGGCCCGACACGTAGCTGGGCCCATCATCAAGTGCAACGATTCATTTTTCTACTGGTTGCGGCCCCAGATGCTGATGATTGATGACTACACATACGCTGGTTTGGATTTCTGAGGGGATCCGGATTTGGCCCTTCCTGAGGATGCTCAGTGGGGTGACCTAGGAAAGAAATACACATTTTGTTCTTTTTAAATGTTTTTGTAATTTTTATCATATAAAATGTTTTTATGTTTGTCCAAGAACTAATCAAAAAATCTCTTTTTGATGACACAGATGTGGGGCCATATCGACCTCCAGGAACGTCTCCTATTCAACGGTGAGGAGAGGCAGCTCTAGTGGCGCGATGGGATGCCGAAGACTATGAGGCAGTGGAGCAGAACTTGGAGGGGTTGACCGCTGACATGTTAGATATGGCTATTGGGGAGATCCCTAGACGTTATCAGCGCCATACTGTGGGCGTGTCAGAGTCTATTAGTCGACTGCTTCGTAGGGTGGCCTGGGAAGTTGTGTGCTATCGTGAGCGTCACCCATGACACTATTTTGTAGAAGCTAGGAGCTTCACATTTTGAGATTTTGGTCCTTGGACAGAAACTTTTTGTAAAAAAAATTTGATCGTTATATACATATATACGGCTTCTACCGGCTTATCTTGTGTTGTGTGATGCATGTGATGTGATTGGTTTATAAATGACCCAAATGTCTGTCTAATACATAGTTAGATAATGCATCATTTAACGTATTTAGATATCTAGGAATGTGTTGATACTCAATATAATCAAAATAACGTTCCAAGAGTTGAATTCGTAAATATACCCATAATAAAGTCGGACTTCGAATAACATAGACATTACTTAATTGTAGTACTACTAGCTGTGAATCGAGTCGTACCACCAGGTAGCGGATATTGAGCGAAATAGCATCAATCAATAATTAGATGACGTCACTATATTCTGCAATATTGTTGGTCGCACAGCCAAGACACACACCTCGTAGAGTGATAAGTTCGTTTGTAGGGGCGTAAATTGCCCAAGCAGTAGAAGCAAGGTTCTGAGTACTACGACTAGCGCCATCAGCAACGCCAATGTGGGGTAGTGAAGACTCCGACATCTGGAAACCAAACACAACGTAACATAAGCGGTCGAGGGCAGAGACCAGATAACGAAAAAATGCATACTACAGTAACACACAAAAAGTATGGTACAATAAAATACAAGCACTCATGCACAGGTGATCTTAGGCATAGTACTTCTTTAAGTATAACCCATTTCTAGGTTCACTCAAAGGGATACCATCGTAGTCCACTAACTCGTAATCTCCTTTCTCCAAAACTTGTTTAACGATATAAGGACCTCGCCACATAGCTTCAATTTTTCCTGCTCCTAGCATATCTCGATCTTGTTCGTAAGGAGAACAGGATCACCTTCGAAGAAAACGTGAGGCTTGACATGTTTGTCGTATTGGGCTTTGACGCGTTTCTTCTGGGCTTCTATGACTAGGGTGGCATCACAACAAGTTTCATCTAATCGCATGAGATACAACAGATGTTCTTCTTCAGCAGAAGTGTTTGGGAGGAGTTCGACGGCTAGTTTTAGGGAGGATATCTCACATTCAATCGGAAGGATGGATTCTAGACCATAGACTAACTGGAATGGTGTAAACCCGGTAGTAGACTTAACGGATGTCCGATAAGCCTACAATGTTGAAAACAACATTGTGTGCCAACTTGTTTTGTGAATCCCTATCATTCGTCGAAGCATGGTAATGGGGACTTTGTTAATTGCTTTGACTTGGCCATTGGCTTGTGGGTAATAGGGTGTTGAGTTTTCATGGCGAAGACCCAACTTTTCAGTGAGTTCATACATTATGAAGTTTCTGAAGTGGCTACCATGATCAGTAACGATAGCCTGAGGAACACCAAAACGGGTTATGGTGTGATTGAATATGAATAATGTTGTGGTCTTTCCGGTGTTGTCAAATGTCGGTATCGCCTCAGCCCATTTCGTAAAATAATTTACGGCTACAATAATGTATCCATGCCCCCCGGCTGAGTGAGGGTGACATGTCATGAAATCGATACCCCATTTCGCAAAAGGACCAACGGAGACTACAGGGTGAAGAGGAGCAGGATGTGACCATATTTTATTATTGTAGGTCTAGCAAGCGTGGCATTTTTGGACGACAATTATACAATCGTTAAATAAAGAAGGCCAAAAATACCCTGCTCGCAAGATCTTCTAGGCAGTAGCATACCCAGATATATGACCACCACAGGCTCCAGAATGGCAGTCATTTAGGGCTTTCTCGGCTTCGTCAAACATGAGGCACCGTAAAAAAATGGAGTCAATCCCACGACGATAAAGAGTATCACCGAGAATAAGATACTGACGGGATTGGTAACGTATTCAACGATGGTCAATACTAGACAAATTGGGCAGGAAAGTCTGGGTTTGGAGATATATGATGATATCTCTGTACCAAAGATCATCGGAACTAATCAGGAAAAGGGATTCATCAGGTAATGAATCGACTGCTACATTTTTCGTTTCAGAGTAGGGAAGGTCGCATATCAACTCGGAAAACACTAAGGATTTCTTGGACTTAGCGCGTTTGAATTCTAAGTCAAACTCCTGAAGTATCATGATCCATTTGGAGTATTTCCCCCCTAGAAGTTGACGTGTAAGAATGTGTTGCATAGGGTTGCAGTTAGAAATTATGGTAGTCTTGCGAGAGAGGATATAGTGCTGAAAACGTTGAACTGCTTGGACGACTGCCAAGGCCAGTTTTTCAACATGTAAATACTTGGTTTCGGTAGGCGTAAGACTTCGACTCAAGTAATAGATGACATGTTCATCATGAGAATCATGCTCCTGGACGAGAACCATAGCGATGGTGTAGTCCGAGGCTGCGAGGTAGAGGAAATAATCGCGACTGTAATCAGGTGGGAAGAGAAGTGGGGTACGTGACAGAGAAAGTTTCAAAGCTTCAAAATATTTTTTGGCAGTGGTATCCCATACAAACTCAGACCCTTTCTTGAGCAGTCGTGTAAATCCAAGAATTAGCTCGGCATAGTTGAGGATGAAACGACGAAGAAAGTTTGCCTTCCCGTGCAAACTTTGTAACTGGCGAAGTGAGGAAGGAGGAGGGAGATTGAGAATCGCCTCGACTTTCAAAATATCTACCCAGATCCACTAATGTGAAACAATAAATCCTAGAAGTCGACCGGATTCTACCAGAAAATGCATTTGTGAGGATTCAAGCATATATGGTAAAACTGACATCGAAAGAAAATGGCTCGGAGGTGTATTTGATGATCTACACGGCGCATGGAATGAGTGGGTAAGTCATCTAGATATGGCTTCACGATGTGCTTGATATCATGGAAGACGTAAGACATAGCGCGCTGAAAAGTTGCGCCGACATTTTTAAATCGAAAGGAAGTTTTCTATTGGCAAAAGTGCCCCAAGGACAAATAAAAGCGGTTTTGTGTTGGTCCGTGGGAACGATATTGATTTGATTATTTTCAGAGAAACCATCCATCAGAGAGAAGATTTCACTGCGGGCACAATCATCGATGATCTATTCAACGAAGGGGGTAGGGAAGTTGTCTTTAGGACATGCTTTGTTCATATCCCTATAATCAACACACACGTGGATTGTGCCTTGTTTCATGTCGATCAGTACAAGATTGGAAACCCAGTCAGTGAGAGCCACTGGGTAAATAAAGTTGGCTTTGAGAAGTTTCTCGACTTCAAGCTTGATAGCGGTCGCTTTACGTGGATGGACCAGACGAAGGCATTTCTGGACAAGTTTAGCATCTGGGTATGTCTTAATCTCATGTATCATAATGTCGAGGTCAATACCCGACATTTCTTCATAGATCCAGGAGAAGACATCACAAAATTCTTTGAAAAGTGACTTGTAGGTGACAATTTCGTCTGGGGAACACGAAGCTTCGATATGCACATTTTCGACAATTCCAGGTTTTATGGATATGTCAAGGAGGATGGTGGGTGAGATATTACTTAAGTTCCCTTCGGAAAACACATCGTGTGTAGACTCGAGAACGGTAGAAATGATGACAATGGTCGATGGGGTCGAGATCCATTGGTAACTCTCGATGGTGTGTTGTTCCAGGAAGAGGATGGAACGATGATGTCCATCGTCCCAGGGGGTGTCTTCCATAATAGACATAATCATCTCGTCTGTGGGAAAAATGACGCGGAAAGGATCTGGATATAAATCAACGACAGAGGGGGTAGAAGGGGTTGCCGATTGAATGGTCTGATAGGTGGATTCGATCGGACTCAAAGGCATTTTGTCATCATAACGAAGATGATTGTCGGGGTTAGGTACCATCCATGGGTCGTGAGACACAGGGGTTCCATGAATAGAGGTGGAGATCATGTTGATCAAGGTGACAGACGGATGTGGAACATCGTGTGGTGGGATGGGGAAGGTACCCATTAACGAGGAGTCTTTTAGAAGACCCACACCGATGTTCTCGTATTCGGGGGGGTTGGAAATGAACGGTATGTTGTCGGTACATGCATCGGAGTTAAAGAAGGCTAATTGGTCGACGGTAATTACCTTTCCTTGATGTGGGAAACGCATGACATAGAAAAGAGTCAACACAACTGCACATGGAATCAATCCAGCTACGACCAAGTAGAAGGTTGTAATCGAGAGGAGTGTCAAAGACCTCCACTTCAACTTGGACCGTTTTTCCTTCTAACGTAATCGACAACGAAGGGAGGACACCGTAAGGCTTAAAACCGAAGCCATTAAAGGATTTGAGCTTGTTGTGGGATTCAGTCAAAGGAGGAGAGTTGATGGCTTTCCAGCAGGTAATAGACATGACACACGTCGAGGCATCCTCGTCGACAATTGTTCTACAAATGTTTTTTTCGGAGACAATAAATTGTATTTGGAATGTGATTTGAGGGGGTAACCTTGGAATGTGATCTTCCAAGTTAAAAATTATTAAATTCATATCCGTAGGGTTGATTCCACCAATAACTTTCAATAGTGCCTTCCATTGTATAGGACAACTCTGGAGGACTTCGAGGGCTGACATCGCGGACGGTGCTTGGGCTAGATCTTCGACAATACTGTAGTTTTGGGCAGTGCGTGCATGGGGATTGAAAGCCAATTTTCGAACAACACCCTTTGGAGGAGGGCGAAGAACTATATCGAGGCTCGGTCGTTCAAGATGAAGAGGACCGTTGGTAGGTGGAGTCGTGGGAGATGGTTGGACAAATGAAGGAGGTATCGCGTCAACCTTCTCTTTGGAGGAAGAATAATCTTTGGCTTGAGTGGTAAGTGTGATGTCGATTTGCTTTGAATCTCCTATACACATTAAGACATAGGATGTATTGGAGGGGTTAGGTTGGTCATGAATGACCAATTGGGCCTGTTGTTGAGAAGGGAAGGGTTGTGAAAATACGACCGGAGTGGTTGGTTTCATGGTCCCTTGAAGGAACTTAGTAACCTCATCTCGTCGTGGACAATCCTTAGTGTAGTTATCATCACCACAGAGAAGACAAGGGTGTCGGGGTTTGCGCTTATCCCTATCATCAATAGGTGGTGTTTTGGTTCTTTCTGCTTGTGAATTATTTTTGTCCTCCTTATTCTTACCCTTTCCTTTTTTGGATTTGTTTTTGCCAGTGAGGGTAGATTGAACAACATTTACCTCAGAAGTCTTGTCGGTGGGAGGGGTAGGAGACGGAGCCTTTTGAACATTAGAAGAAATGGGTTTGGGGTTATTCCTAGAGGTTTGGACGGAATGAGGTTGGGCATGGAAAGTGCCAATTACACCGTCTGTTGCATGAGAAGCAGTAGGAGTAGTTGAAGTGGTGGAAGTAGAAGGATGAATAAAGAGGTCAAGGTATCAGGGAGTAATTCATAAAGAGTACTTGTTTGTGAATAAATGAGGTCAAGGTATTGAGCACGACTAATGGCCTATTCTTCTGTGACAACTCTACCCATGGTGATGTCACGACCGATGTCGTTCATGAATGATTTCGTGAACCACTCTGCCAGCAACTGATCGGGAAGTTCGATTTTGATGAGACGTCGTCTCCATCGCCACTCATGAATGTGATCGGAGATATGAGTGGCTTTGGTTTGTTTGAAAGAACTCAAAATCTCGGTCCCCGTTTCATAGCAGATCGGTAACTGGTAGTGGGTGAGGAAAGCCATAGAGAGGGTGTTGAAGTCGGTGAAGAAACCTTGTGGTAATTCTATATACCACTTGGCGGTGAAACTCGTGAGGGTTCGCTGAAAAAGGTGTAAACGAATAGAGTCATCCATCAAGGAGTTGGATGAGCACCAAAGGTGAAAATTCATTACGTGATTGT
>JASDQU010946560.1:17815-30091 GCA_032191745.1 Picea mariana | reverse complement strand
AGAGGAGCTGAGGGGACGGGTTTATTTTGCCAACAAAAGGAAAACTTTGCAAAAGATAAATCTAAGCTAGCAATTAAGAGATTACTTTCAAAGTGAAACAAAAAAAAGCAACTAAGTTTAGGTGGTGATTATTTTTAGCTTATCTTTTAGGTGTGAAAAAATTGAACTTTAAACCAAAGAAATCAAACCACACCAAAAGCCACACCAAAACACCAATCCCCCTTAAGAGGAAAAAGAAAGTGAGGCCCTCCTTGGCCCACTTATTTTATTAATCGGTTACAATGGTCTCTCATGGAGACTTTGGGATCCTTATAGAAACGGATCAAAGAGGTTTTTAGGCCTTTACAATGGTTTTCCATGGTACAAGGTACTTCTTGGGGTCTTTGAAGCTCCAAATCCTCAAAGTTTGGGCAGCATATCCCCTTGTTTATTTGCAGACCTGCTAAAAACCAGCAAATAATTAGCTCAAATTCATCTAAAAAGCACTTTAAAGAAGTGTCTAAAAGTTTGAAAATTTAAGCTAAAAATTTTCTGCAAATTTTCTAAGTGTAAAAAGGGAGTTTTTCTGGAATTTTAGACAACTTAAGAAGCTAGAAAAAGGCTATCTTTATCTTGCTGTTATAAAACAGTAAGTAAAAGCTACTAAGTAGCTTGATCTAGACACTTAAAACACTTTACTTTTTGCCTAAAGATTTTATATGAAAAACTTGCAAAAAATTGAGTGAAGTTCTTTACTTAGATCTACTCTTTGAGATATAAAATTTCTGAATCTAGATCTAAGTTAACTCATGCAATAAAAAAAACTAGATCTAACTTTTAAATCAAATCTAGATCTAATAAAGCATGAAGAAAGTAACCAAAGGAAGTATGATTTAATAAGGTTTAGAAAGAGAGAGGAAAAGTTTTTTCTTCAAGACTTGAATCTTGGGCTATGGGGTCCTTTGAGAGATGGATGAGGGGCTCTTGGTCCACAACAGAAATCTTGAAGAAGAATGAGTGTTGAACCCCAAGTCTTCACTCCTTCAAACTTGAGAACCTGCAAGCTAAACAACTCTTGTCAAACAAAGCATTAAGCATACAATTCCCTACACTTGAAATATAGAAAGCATGTATACGAAATCAAATAGACATGCACTCTTGTTTCTCAAATATAAAGGAAATAAGAAACTATAAAAACAAGCAAGTTCAGATAATTCTTACTTCCAAGAGATATGCTCAATGAATATTAATGACAAAAGAAGCTAATCTAAGGTTACCTCAAATACCATATACACCATGAACAAGAGCATCCACACAATGAGACCACCCACAAATGACCTCCAAAGTCTTCTTTATTCAATCTTTGAGAAAAGTGTTACAATAGCATAGTACAATACAATGATCAATTTCCCAAGCTCCAACTAGTTTGAGAGGAGGGGTCGACCTTCTTATATAGCTTGAGAGGGCGTTAAGCTTCCCAAGAAAGAGGGCGAGTTAACTCAAGCAAAAGCGTGATGTTTCCCTATCACAAGAGCGAGTCATCTTAAGCATGAAAGCGTGATGTTTTTAAACATGGGAGAGATGTTTCCTTCCCAAACGTGAAAGGAAAAGTTTCCCATTTAAAAGGGCGACTCAACTCAAGGATGAGGAAGATGTTTCCAAAGAGAAAAAGCGTGACCAAATAAGAAAGTGCGTCTTTCCTTCTTGGATGTCCAACTCATGACAACTCTCTTCCAATTAAGTCGCTTTCCACTTGAGACAACTTGCCATCACTTGAGTAGACTATAGAGACAAGGAAAACATGTCCCAGACATGTTTCCTTGATTTAAGGATTGTTGATTTTTCCTTTTATTTGTCTTTTATGACCCTTTTTGTGAGTAAAATTAATTTTAAGTGATTAAAAATTACTAATTTCACTCACAAAGTGGATACTTAGGTAAAGTGGGTATTCTTAGTCCAAAAATGAATACCTCCAAGGCATATAATACCTCCTAGTACCACCTTTTTTATACATGACTAAATTACAATTAAAATATTCCGTTTTATGGGAAATTTTTTATTGACATAAATCTTAAAAAAAAACCTATGGGGGACTTAGCACATTTTCATAAGACTCTATGATAATGCGTAGCATGGTTATATACATAGGACTCTAGACTTAACAACACTCTATCCACTAGTAAAATTACTTCAGCTTTGGAGGATATTGAGTGAAAAAACTCGGAAACTATAAATCGCTTGGAACAACAAAATATAATTAACAAGTAAAACAAACACTCTAGAGTAATTAACTAGTGTCTAGTCTTAGGTGGCTAATCCTGTTACACAAAATCACATGGTTAAGGCATTTTATTACAATTCCCCGCAGGGTATGGAAATGTGGTAAAAGTTGAAAAAGGGCCATAATGGCCGGCTGGACTTCTGAACTTTGAATATTGAACAAGTAGTTGTTCAATCTTTGGTGGCTCATTTGCAAGTCCATCTTGGTGCAACCTGGTGGATAACAAGATGTACTAGCCTACTAGGTGGCTCCCTGCTCATGTTGCAGGGGGCCGCACTCCAAATATCTAATAATTGCTGTAAATAAGCCATCTGCATTTGGATCTTACAAACCTGTATGAGTATCTGAAGGATAAGCTCACATAAATAGTGACTTGATTGAAGCACAATATGATCGTAAATAAGGAAACTTCATTTCATAGGCCACAAACCACATAGGTTGCAACACTACAAGATACAAGGCTTTCAATGTATCCAGATTTCACTGTAGCACATTTTCAAACAACAAAACCTCACAATAGTCTTAGAAAACTCTCATGAAAATCCACATTATTGCTACTACCTGCTTAGTGAAAAAGGATGTCAAAGGTAGATAGTTTATAAGGAACGCTGTTATTCTTGAATGCATTCTCTCATTTGTACTGTTGTTGGAAGAATTAGGAGGAAGTAAAGAATTGTTCTCATGTAGGTCTGAAAGCAAAATTAGTTTCATCAGTTTAGGTTATGAGTGAACAATTAA
Organism: Picea mariana; assembly: GCA_032191745.1. NCBI lineage: Eukaryota > Viridiplantae > Streptophyta > Pinopsida > Pinales > Pinaceae > Picea > Picea mariana. The sequence goes on along the minus strand of JASDQU010946560.1, from coordinate 27,093 downwards.
AAGGATAGGGCTTGGTTGTGGTAGATCTTTTTTCTATTGTAAGTTGAACTGAAATGGCTGGAGATTAGTTTTTGGTGTGAGTGTTGAATTTTACTATTTAGATATCGAGTGCCTTAAATAAATGCCAACATATTTAGTTTCAATTTTTTATATTTTTATTTTTTAATTTCAGTTGTTGATTTCCATTGTTTTGAACTGGTTGCATTTTATTCATTTTATTAAATAATGACATCACAAATGTTTTTCTTTAAACAGAGCCTAGGTCAGGTGGAAGGATACAGAAAATTGTCTTGTGTCTTGTTTGAATCCAAAAGGGAAGATTGCTTATGCTAAGTGAATGGTTTGTTTTATCTTTTGTTACAGAAACCATCCAAGGAATCAGCTTTCCATCATGGCAATTCTGTTTCTGTTCCCAAAGATACTGCCATTGACAATGGAAGTTTTGTAGAGACACAAGATAAGGATGTTATATTGGAAGGTCTGGGATCAGTTGCTGTTTATGACCAGTGGGTTTCACTGTCAGTAACTGGTCGGCAACCGAAAGCCCGCTATGAGGTTCGCTCTTGGATCCCTCTTAATTTTAAAATCTTCTTGAATAAAGAAAGAAAAACGTAAGATTTTTGATAGAAGTCATCCTTACCTTTTTCTTCTCCTGTCTCTCTCTGCTTCAGTTTAAACTTTAGATGAACCACATGGCTTTTACTCTTTACTTCCATGAGAGCAACCAAGTACCAACTCACCTATCCCATGAAATGTTTTATTATTCTGAATTCACCACTAAATTTGCCAGTTGGCCATCTATCTGTCTATCTATATATCACTGTGAATTTAATAGTTTATCTAATACTATATCTTAAATATGACACAGCATGCAGCGGCTGTAGTGCAAGAGAAAATGTATGTCTTTGGTGGAAACCATAATGGGCGCTACCTAAATGATCTTCAGGTATGTCTGAAATGTCTTGGGGATGGTTTAGCATCTTATAGTGGTCGATAACCATCCCTCAAAAGTGTTGTCATCCATGCTTTCACCTGTGGTGAAATCTGGGTAAAAATTCTAACGATCAATATTGATCTGTGGTAGTTACTGTTTAATCAATACAGGTGCTCGATCTGAAATCTTTGATGTGGTCCAAAGTAGATACAAAGATGGCATCGGACTCTTCTCAAGAACTGTTATCTCCTTGTGCTGGTCATTGTCTGGTTAGTGTCTCACTTATTGATTTGATGTATGATTCATATACACAGAAAGGCAGCTTCAGTCTAACTGTTAGCAGATGTAACTCCTTGAAAATCTAGTCAGTTAAATTCAAACTGCTATACAGGCTCTAATTTCATGAGAATATGTATATAGTGATGAACAGCATGGATTGTTTGTCTTTCTCGTTCTCTTGGCTATTTGTGATTTATGTGTAGGAATTATAATTTTTCAGTTCTATGTACAGTGGTGTAAGTTTCGATCTTATCACAGTACTTTTATTTAATGGTTATCAATTCTACTTGTTTTCCACCATAGATTCAATGGGGCAACAAGATTCTAGCTGTTGCTGGACATACCAAGGATCCTTCTGACATTGTGACAGGTTGAGTATTTTCTGGCATGTGACTATTAGTAAGGCTTGTTGGTTAGATTCTTTATTTCATGTCTCTTGTTGTGTGGCAGTTTATATGATGTCTGTTCAACTATTTATACATGATGAATCTGCAATTTGCCATTTGACTGGAATCTGGATATTGTTGTACGACTGCAGTTCGATCCTTTGACACAGAATCCTGTACATGGTGTGTACTAAAGTCATATGGAAAAGCTCCGGTACATTCTCTGTCACTGCTTACCTTGCTTACTGTTGCTTCTAGTGTTTTAATTTTCTACACAATTTTTAACATTCCCATTCTTTGGATTCTGGTATGCTTATTGAAAGTTGAACCAGGTCCAAGGTGAAAGTTATTGATTGAAGGGATATGTGTCTGACCATATCCTCTATTTAATTTTGCTGGAATTTTTATTTTACTTTTAATTTTTTTCATTCAGCCCTTCTTGCAGCTAAAAAGACTTGTTATGTGCCTTATGGAAACCATGCAATCCCAATAATAGTTATTTGTTTATGTATCTTATCAGATTGCACGCGGAGGTCAATCTGTGACTCTTGTTGGGTCTAGTTTAGTTATGTTTGGTGGTGAGGACTCAAGGAGGAGTCTTCTGAATGATCTGAATATTCTCGACTTGGAAACAATGACTTGGGATGCTATAGAAGCTGTGTAAGAAAGTGACTATACGACATGATATTTTTTAGTTATATTTATTGACACGGCAAATTGGAATTATCTGTTCTGTATGTTATCACTCGTTGTTAAGATCGTATCAGGCAGAATTTTTCATTTATGTATCTTTTGTGTTTCACTAGGGGTACGCCTCCATCACCACGGTCTGATCACACTGCTACAGTACACGCAAATCGGTATCTTTTGATTTTTGGTGGCGGATCTCATTCCACCTGTTTCAATGATCTTCATGTCCTTGACTTGCAGAGTGTAAGTTCACAATTTGTTTTTAAAAAGGAACTAATCTAAAATTTGTATTAATGAAACAAGTTGTGTACAGTGTTACATCTTTCAGTTTTGTCTGGTTTCTATGAATCTGCACAGAAACTCTGAATTGTGTCCTTCTACATTATCCTTTACAGTTTACACTAACATGAACTTTTAACCTTCTGTTTTTCCAAGGAAAACCTCATGGTGAAACCCAAGGGATGTTTCCCCGCATTTGTGGATGGCATCCTTGGTAAGCTCATTGGCATAGGCTAGTGCACCTTAACCAGGGGATTTAAACCGGGCACCTTCTGGCACGGAACTAGCCAAATGCCCAAGAACATTGGCGACAGCCAGTTTAACTAACCCCTTGGGATAACATGAAATTTTAACCTATATAAAATCCTACTACTAAATAGTAAATACAAAATGAATAACAAAATTATAAGATCAGGAGATCCTCACTGAACTATACTACAAAGTTTAAATACAGATAGAAGCAGGCTAGCTGTTGCACTTTTCATTCTCATCTTCCAATTTTCCAGACATCTTTGTGATGGAGGTCTCTGTGTCTCCATTGTCTGATCCAGAAGGTGATAAGTCTCTTTTATCTTCTAATTCTTTTATTAGCTATTGGCACTGACTGATTCCCCTTAGGAGAAGATTTTATGAGTTCTGTTACAACAAAATATAGCTTCATGTAACTCAGGAAGGCTACCCACTGTCACCTCAGGAGCTCTTCCTCTCTCTTTAGGTTGGGTCTTCTCCAACACAAGGGGGTATCCCTAAGTAGGATTGCTAAGGCTATGTAGTGGAGGCTCTAGGTAATGCATGAAGAGTAAGCCTTAACAAAACATATGGTTGTAGTATAGGTGTAAAATTGAATGTTGTGAGAATAAAAGGGTGATGGTAACCCCATGACTAGTGCATACCAAATCTTGGGTAAAATGGATTCAAGGAACATCACTCTAAAGAGGGTTGATTTGTGAATAATTAAGGGGGGAAGGGCTGCAAATAGCATGCCACAATCAGCCTTAATACTACTGGAAATAACTGGGTAAATGAATCTTGGAGAGCACTGTTGGTGCCACTCTTGAAAAAGTTTATGAAGGTGCTGCCTTATAATGATATATTAATTACAACAACTTGTTTGATAGGTGAAGAATTAATATATGCAGAAATATAAGAGAAAAAGGAAATAAGAGGGAGAACTTCAACACATTACTTCTATCCAAATGACAGGTGCTCCATTAGAAGGCCTTCATAACACATTCTTTGCAAGAGTTTCCTACAATTATCCAACAACATCAAACGCCTGCAAAAAGTTAAGCCTCACATATGATAGAATGATACCTCCAATCTTCCATTAAGTCTTCAAGAATATGATGTACAATGTAGCCCAAGGGGAGAACTCCTCAATCCCCAAATTCCCAACCACCATCACCTATGAAATGGAGAGAAAGCTCCTTTATATAGAGTGAGCTAAGTCTCTTTTACAGTAAAATACATTATTTTCCTAACAAACTCCATGAAAATAATAAAATAATGAAGTAGTTAGATCCATCCTCAATCAATGGTTGACCATGTCAATATATGTGGACACTAGCCTCTCCAAGAGAACTCGTCCTCATCCAAAAATAGGAATAAAACACACATTACATATCTCCAAGAGAGGGTAAGCCACCAAAAATAGGCATACTAACCAAGTCAAGATGTTATAGGTCCACATAGATGGCGCCCTCTAAGATGCATGCATGCAAAATATAATAAAATATCTTTAACATGGGAGGATGTGCTCCAAGGTCCACCTAGAAGAGCTCACTAAGTGCACCCTCCAGAATGCATGAGTGAGAAAACAATATGATGATCATCCTAGGATAATGCTCCATAACAACCATCCCAAAATAGCAAATGGTCTAGAAGATGCATGCAACCAATCCACACGTGTGAATCCCAAGGCAATCAACTCGATGGATGAATGTGCAAAGTGCCAATTAGATGGAGCGCTCCACAAGGAAAAATAATGCTCAACTCCCAAAATAGCAAGTGGAATGTCTCTACAAGTGCGCCCTCCTAGATAATGCTCCAAATATAGAAAAGAGACCAAATACATGCATGCAAAGTAACATGTGTGGCCCTCCTCAAGTTCGTAGTCCATGCAAGATGCATGCAAGGAGACAATTGTCCTCTTAATATGCTACACACTCCTCAATAAAACTCCTCCATAACCACCTCCAAATAAAATAGTATATGTACCAAGTCAAAGATGTGAGGGGGCTCTCTACTAGAGGTCAAATGATGCTAAGTGAAGTTGAATAACCATGCAATAACGATGAGAGAGGACCTAGGAGAGGTGTGCCCTAGAAGACTATGCCATGTCACTACCTCAACCAACCATCAAATATAAAATATCCCCCATATCAAGTGCGCCCTAGGAAGAAGTGCCAAAGTGGTTATCAATAAAAACTCCTCCATAACCACCTCCATAATGATTCTCAACAAACCAAAGGAGGTGTGCCCTAGAAATGTGTGCCATCTGTTATAAAGTAATGGATGTGCTCGTTTAACCATAGGCAATATAACAATATTGTCACCCAACCATACGCCGAAGCCACCTCCGAGCACCTTAACCTTGACAAAGAATGATTTCGGAAGCAAACCAATAGCCAACCACGACTAATGCATAAAGATAACCAAGGCTGATCAGAAAGTCCAACCATAACCAATAGAAAGTCCGAGCCTAAACCAAGAATACAGATTGCAGCAGTTGCCAGTTGCAGTTGTTACACAGACTTGCGCACTTGCCCAGTTTTTGCAATGCGCACCTCTTCCTAGCTGAAATTTCGAGTTGTCAGGTACAAAATGAGGTTTGGCTACTTGTATTTATACTGTTTTCCTGAGCTGTCTGGGTTGACTTCTCATTCTGGATGCTAAATACTTAATATTAATTATTTTCTTGAGCCGACTTGTCTTCTAGGGTTAGGTTTAATGATTTAGGGTTTCTTCTTGCTTCCCAGAATATTCTATTCTCGTTAGGGTTACACATGGAGGTAAATACCTCCTGCAGCTACCATAATATCAACACTCCCTCCTAGCTAGGGAGGTATTGAAGGCAATGGTCTTGAGCACAACCATACCATTCAACCAATAGCATCATCATAGCCATACATGCTATCTCATGATTATATCATGAGCACCATCATCACTATCAGTGTCCTCTGACAACATCAACTGCATCATCTCTTGAAACCATACTCTATCTGAGTAGTCGGGCATGATGTTGAATAAGTCACTCACTCCACAGAGTGATACGAGGATCATTCTTTTAATCTGGACATACGTCCTAGAAGAATGACTATCCCAACAGATGTTAAAAGGAWWCRCCATGGATTACAGAGACCATTCCTATAGGAATGTCAATCTAGGACTATCTTCTAATCAAGTTATAGAGATCTATCTCAACCTGTATGCCTTAGAAAATATCGGTCTCGAACCATTTTCCTAATCGGGCCACAGTCTRTGCCTTAGGAAAATACTAGTCCATGACATGTCAACAAACTGTCAACCTGGACCATTCTCCACAGAGAGAATACCTGTCCACCAACAATCTGTTCTATCTGGACCATTCTCTGCCTAGAGAATGTCTGTCCACAAGCACACTGACTATCCATCTAGCTGATAATCATTTTCAACACTACTGATAGTCTACATGGCAATCAGAACAATGTCATTCAATAGAACACAACTGCGTTTATCCATAGTAGTACACAACTACAATCTAGTGGTACACTACCACACCAAGTAGCACACAACTACTTAATTAGTGACACATAGTCACAACCAGTGGAACACATCCACCACAGTAGCATACAACTACTGTCCAGAGACATACAGTCTCCATAGTAATCATATCATCTGATATCAACCTGCATAGAAAAACAATATCATGATATAAACTGAGTCATCTGGGCCATTCTTCCACTCACATCTGTGAGATCTGGAACAACATCTGCCCTCAGAAAGTAAAACATCAACCATGAGCTATCCGGACTATTCTTCTCAAGCATAGAAGAATAACTGTCCCGATTTCTGAGCCCGGACCATTCCCCTATATGGGCCATTCCTCCAGCACTAAACAAAGTGCAACCTGGAGAGAATGAGTCTGCCCTAGGGAATGCCTGTCCCTGATTGCTGAACCTGGACCATTCACCTAACTGGGCCATTTCTTTGGCACTAAACAAAGTGCAACCTGGAGAGAATGAGTCTGCCCTAGGGAATGACTGTTCGTACCATTTCTTAAGGAAATGACTGTCCTACACCAACCTCCAAAACGGACCATTCTTCGAAACTACTCACAATTGTGAACTTTGAAAGAATGGCTGCCCGACGAGGCAGGCCATTCTACTTGACCACTACTGAGAGTGATTGTCAAGAAGAAAGACTGTCCTAGACCATTCCCCCACACTGGCCACAAGGGGAATCAGTGTCTATGGTACATCAACAATCTATCGAACCATTTTCATTACGAAAATAACCGTTCGATCTGGACCATTTTTCGAACTGGAAAATGCTTGTCCGTCAGAAATCTCAAACCACTTTCTGAACTGGAAAGGAATTGCTCATCCTGGACCATTTTTCGAACTAAAAAATGACTGCCCATAAATCGATAACACATCAGTGCTCCCTCCCAACCTGGGAGTCATCTCTTCCCTTTTCAATAAGTCAATCATCTCCACGAGCTCCAACTTGTTTCTTGAGTACACAAACTTTTTCATCTTGGACAGAGGCTTTACCAAAATGTCTGCTATCTGCTCATCTGTGGAGATATATTGGAGAACCACTTCTCCTTTCTGGACCTCATCACGGAGGATGTAATGCTTGATCTCAATGTACTTCGGTATTTCTGGAACACTGGTTTTCTTCGAGGGCTTCATATAGCTCTGATCATTATAGTATATCATAGTTGGATTCAACTCTTTTGTTTCTTGCTAGCTCATAACATCGTGGCAAGGCTCAAACTAGAACATATCCAAGTGGCACTTCTTTTTTCATCATGAGAGTTTGTCATGGATTAGCAATCCATCATCTTGGATTTCTGAGTAACCATTTGATACAATATCTCTGTTATAGAAAGTTTTCACCATGCTCTGCTGTGCATTGGAGGCTCTGCACCAAGTTGTTTGAATCCATACAAGATCTTCTTCCATCTACATACAAGAGTCTCTTTTTGGTATACCTCAAAACCTTGAGGTTGCTCTACATACGCTTATTTGTTCAATTACTCTGTTGAGGAGAACAATCCTTACATTCATCTTATGTGAACTCCAACCCATGGATATTGCAGGAGATATAATGGCTCAGGTATGTTTGGTTACTAGAACAATCTATCATCATAGTCTTCTCCCTCCATCTGGGAGAACCTTTAGTTCTGTATCTCACAATGCTTTCATTCATAAGTCTTCCATACATTGTTCTTTATCACAACTTCCATTTCTTCTGCTTGATTGCTTCTAGAGGGTTTAGACCAAGCTGGTAGTCTTGTGATTTTCGATATAATGACTGGTTGTTCTGGTTTTTCTTTCTCTCTTGAAATATTCATGTTCTTCTTCATGTTTCTCTTTAGCACTTGGGTCCATGGAGTTTTCTATAGATTCCATGCCCTGAAGATTCTGACTTCCTCCTTTCATCATAGGATCGTGGATGTGGGTGGACAACCAGGGATAATTTAAGGCTTCTTTTCGAAGAAAACTTCTTCTAAAATCAAACTAAACACGTGCTGCTTTTCATGGCTGCTACCATTGATGGGAATCATGGATAGATACTTCATAATCCTCAATGGATCATATTATTTAGGATTAGCTCCCTCCTAATCCTTGCTTTATGCATGAATGCATGCTCTTCTTTTGGAATTATATAATCGGCTCCCTCCATCTAAGAGAGTCCACGCTTCCGTCTGCATTCTTTATTTTCTTCTGCAAAGTGTCACAAATCTTTTTCTAATTTCCTCTTGAATGTTGACTTCTTTCTTTTTTTACTTCTTCCAGGTTTCTTCAAGTTTGATTATGATTTCGGCTTATCTTGCAGCTGTTACTTATGTTAATAGCTTCCACATGAATTGTTACCAAGGGTTGTCGATGTACTTCATCTTTTCATGTGTATTGCTTGACTTGTAGTCATCGTGATAGCAATCCTTATCTTGTTATTCTTCCATAGGTATTGTTTCTCTTTGAACATCTTATCTTATAAGAAATAGATGTGCAGGATATGTACAGAAACTATGTAAACATGGTATGTACCAGAATTATGAAGAATATTGTTACCTTTTCTTAGAAGAAGAAGTTTGTTTTGTCCTGCTTGGCCTTCTTTGAGGGTTCCCTTTCTTCGACAACTGATGCTTCGTGTGTTTCCTTCCTTTTCTTTAACTCGGGACAATGATTCTTGTAGTGACCATGTTTTCGACAATTGAAGCATTGTATTTTTGACATATCTTTCTCTTGATTTGGTTTCTTCCTGGAGCCAAACTTCTTTTTATTAATGAAATTCTTGAACCTTGCTATGAAGGCTTGATCATCGTATTTCTTTTGGGGTTTCTCTTTTGCACTAATCCTTGATTCTTCTTGTGCACAACAAGTCCAAAGTTCTTCAAATGTGGGATACTCCTTCCTTGTGTTCATGCTTGCAACAAATGCATCCCATGTCTTGGGAAGACCATTGAGTACTATATTTACCAGTTCCTTCTCTGAAATGAT
>JASDQU010946559.1:13420-26116 GCA_032191745.1 Picea mariana | reverse complement strand
GACCTTGTCAAGGAAAATAAAAACTCTATTTTATTATGATTTGACTGTATCAAGGGAGAAAATCATTATTTATTGTAAGAGCACATTTAAATATTATTTTGCTCATGGTTCAATAATTTTTCCCATGGTGTTATTTTTACCCATTGTTTTTGTAAATAGTTTAGGGCTTCCTCTTCATGAGGAAGGTCTCTAATTTGTAAAGGGGGAAATTTGGACATTGGAGAATATATTGGAGAAACTTTTTGCCTAAAGTAGTGGTGTATTGTCTTGGGCTTTCTTATTTGCTTAAAAGAGAGTGTTTGATGCATGTTGCTAAAGTTGAGTATGATGCAAATTAGGTTTGTGTTGGAGAACTAGGGGGTAAATCTAGTCCTCCATTCAAATTTCTTTTTATGATTTGTGTTATCTAAAGGAAAGACTTTACAATTTTGCTTCACTAGATCTAAATCATTTATGAATACTACCTTTGCTTTTGATTGATTTAATCCCCTTACTAGATGCCCATCCTCTCAGATCTAGTGCTCTTCCCCTAGACAATAGTGAGGGAAAACACTAGCATATAATTTATTTCGAAAACCCAGTTTATCTTGATCCCATGGCCCAATGGCAGATCCTTTTTCCTCAATTTTGTTTTTGGATCAAAACCCCTTTAAATTCTTCCCGCCAATTTTATTCTTTTTTGAGCTTAATCGAATATCATTCTTAAAAAATTATCGCTAGCCAATTCACTCTCTCGACATTTTTTTAGGCCAACGAGCTAGTGTTTAAAGAGATCATTTCTAGAAATTTTAACGGTGTAGATCTGATGCCACTGTGTATTTTAATCAAACCCTAGAGGTTTAAATCGAAACTATAGGATGACCTTTAGTTTTCCCTCTCTATTAATCTTTGCAGGTTAATTATTTCGCTTTGCCAAATCATAATTTTTTCAGATGTTGTCTCCAGGGTTTAGTGCACGAGGTTTTAAGTTTCTAGATCTGGTCATGCGGTCCATTTGAAGGTCACTCCTTTCACTTCTAGAATCACGTAAAATATTTACCATTCAAAACCCCTATCGACAAATATTTTGTTTCCGTTATGATTTGGACCATTAGGGGTATAAACGACCTCACATACACACTCAATCGCTGTTTATCTGAGCAAAACGATTTCCTGTTGTTCTGCTTTCAAAGTTCACAGGGTTTTAGAGTTCAGACCTGAGTTTGCCAGCATTTAAGAGTGCCATCGCAAATCATTCGGGCTCTAAATCATTCAGTCATCTATCCGTCACGAACCCTTTCTACGATTTGCTGGGCACTTCACCCGTTGTTTTCCTTATATTTTTTGCAAAATCGAATTTGTTAACTAATATCACATTCAAGCTTTTTATTTGATAGTTTGGGTGGATTGAGTCTTTCCCCAGCCTCGCTCGGGGGTTCATTTCACGTTCAAACTCATGCAGGTAATCACACAGAATCAAATGTTGGCACGATATGTTTGTGGGCACACGTTCGTATAGTCTTTCAGACTTGAATAATCCTTCCTTTACACTTTGATCTCGTTGATGATTTGTTACAATACGTGAATTTCTTTAGTAAACAGTTATCATATTGTTTTTCATCATCGATATTTCTTGCAAAGAAACACATTACTAGTAATAATTCAATTTGCGCTCAAATCACCCATAAAGACTTGACAACGTTTACATTTAAGAAAAGGTTCAATAATTCACTTAAATAATGAGGGTTGGTCGTATGAGTTATACGATGGGTATATCAAATTGTTTACAATAGATTACTATCATTTTGATAATTGGCTCATGATTAAATACCCTTGAAAAATGTAGACATTAAAAAATAAAACATTGAAATAACCATTTACATTTTGATTATCATTGGATTGATTGCATTCCGGATGCAAAATTCAAAATTTCATTTGATTTACATTGATTTATTGCAAATGGTTGACAAATTATTTTGGAAACTTTGGATGCTTGGCATATACCTCATTCAATTAGTGGTTATCGTTGATTGTTACATGTGACTTGTTGGAATTATCTTTGAAATCTAATAAGTGTCTAAACCCAAGATACATGATTATTGGATGTTATAACATACACATTTCTCGATTAAGGCTTTGTGGTGAATGCTCAAGACTATCCTCTTTCATAACTCTTGGATGCTATTTGGTAAATGATATATATGCCTTTGTACCATTACAAGTCTCACACTGAATATATTACATTTGTAATTTGGTAAATGATGAATGGCATGTGGATGTAAATGTTCATTTCTAATAGTAAAGAAAAAGGTCATGATAAACATTTTTCTGAGCACTTCATGCAAGCAATAATGATGGTCTCATGATTCTGGGCAAGACCCTTAGTGATATAGGCTAGAGACGTGCACTTAGTGTCTATAAATAGCGACAGGGAGTTGTTGTTGAGCATTTCAAATTGCGGTTTGGGAGCAAATACACACAAGGATACTTGAGAGTTTAGAGGGTTGCCTTGAGATTTTGTCTCGCCCTGTTGGAAGTCCTTTTAACCCCTGTTGGTACCCACTCGAGTAATATTGCATTAGACAACACCTAAACCCGAAGTTTCATTTCCACGTACCTTCGAGTATATCGGAAGTCCCCTAGGCATTCCGAGACCAATGATTCGGCCGCTGGACTGTTATAGTGCACCGAACACATCATTAAGGAAGATTATCCTCTCGTATCGTGGGCGTTTGAGCCTACAAGTATATTTGAGGGCTGTAGCACAAGGCACACCTTTTGATTGGAAGCCTTCTTTCTCTTTTCGGGTCTTGCCTAGGATATCTTTGTTTCACTTGAATTTGGATGGTCATAAAGAAACAACACTTAATGAATGAACTTTTGATGCATGTGAAATAGCTCAGAGACACTTCATTGTTTGGCATTTGGGTTATTGATGAATGATAGACTGTGAATGAACATTTCAAGCATTATCCGATATTGTCTTCTCTTGTTTCATTGAATCAAACCTCTAGAGAAGTTAAAACTGAGTCAACGCTAGTCCTTGTCCTCACCCTTCCTTATTAGCAACGATCAAACTTAGTTTGACATATGGGATTCCCCCCTTAGGTTAGTGACCCTAGCCTAGAAGTGCAAAGGCAAGGTGGTTGAGGAGATAGTGGGCGGCCTGCCTGTCCGTGTCCTTAGGTTTTCCCCTTGGAGAGGTTGGGACTTTTCCTCTAGGGAGAATCCGAGTGATAACAAGCCCGATGAGGAAAAACATAAGGGGTAGGGAGCTTGTTAGGCTTATCATCCCCAGATTTGGGTTGAACTTACTCACTGTTAGCACCGTTTTCCACACTTAATGAAATAGAGAAATTATAGATAAGAAATAGGGAAATCCGTGCAACTTTTAGAAGATACTGCCCCCAAAATGTCACGTGCAATACTTCTCTCCGTTTGGGTTGGTGCTTGCCAACCTTAGGGGGGTGTCCCTAGTCCTTCCTCACGTTGATTTCAACTTGTAAAATCTGCAATAAACATAACAAAAACAACAACAAGAAATATGTTTGGTCTGCAGTTAAACATCCCAAAAGGTCACAATATTTGGTTTTATAAATAAATGGTGCAATCCCTGCAACGTTAGCTGTAAAGAGAAATGGAAAGAAGGAGAAAGAAAGTGCTATTAAGAGGTTGATTGCACCAAAATAACAGGCTAATAACTTCTAAATCATGCATAACATACATCAAAATACTGACAAACCATGGAAGCTTGATACAAGCACAACAAAGGTTTATTCCTATGTTCAACAAGAGGTTGAATGCACCATTGAGACAAATATAGAAACTGGTATAGTGATGTTCTCTGTGCAAAGAAAGTAGAAGCTAAAATAGAGAGAAAAAGAGGAGAATCCAGTGAAGTATGTTGTTGAAGAAGAAGATCCAACTTGAAACAGTGAAGAAGTCTTGCTTATATTGACAATGAGGGTGCATATCTCATGCAAAGACTCCTCCTCTAGCCATGCACATGAGTGAGTGAAGGAGTGTGGAGTGAAGTGAGAACAAAGTGGAAGAGAGGAGTTAAGTGAGATGAAGTAAGAGAGAGTTTGAGTGAAGTGGAAGAGAGAGGGAGTTAAGAGAGATGAAGTGAGAGAGACTTCGAGTGAAGTGAGAGAGAGATTGGAGTTAAGTGAGATGAAGTGAGAGAGACTTTGAGTGAAGTGAGAGAGAGGAGTGGCGCCTTGATCAACTGGAGATACTCTGAGTTTGATTTGTGACTAAGTGAGAGAGAGAGAGAGATAAAGTGGCACTTCAGTTAACTCAACCATGCCAGTCAGTGGAAATCATGGGGATAAAGCAAATTAAAAAAAATACTTTAAATGGGTAATAAGTCCCAACTTTTTCAAATTAAAAAAAATTGCGACTTTTTCCAGCGGATTTTTCGTCGACAGGAAAAAGTCGCGAAAAATCGCAGGCTTTTTCAACTATGGAACTTTGAATGCCAGCCAAATAGAACCCGCTGGTCCTCAACCCTCAGGATTTGCTAGTGAGAAAATCCAAGGGTTAACAATGGCGACTCAAGGGGACGGGATCCCTCTGCGGGATGTCGAGAACCCGAGAATCTCTATGTCTGTACCCATGAATAATCTCTATGAGAAAGTACTTGGAGACCACTGTGCCTATATATAAAAGATAAATGATCTGCAAAATGACTTGTGATCCAAAGTGCTTATCAAGTGGGCAATGGAGTCAAATATACATATGCCCCCCCTGGCTGATCGACTGAAAAAAGGGGGGCTCATCCATATCTACTACCTGCTGCCACCTACCATGTACACCCCTCTTAGTGGAAAATGTGCTGATGTCGACACATGGGAGAGAGTCACCTGGTCAGATCTCAATAATGTAAATACCTGTCAGGCGCAAAGGAACCCACCAATAAGGCTAATGGGCCCTAAGGCACGAGCACAACCTATCAATGTGAAAGATGTACTGGCATCGAACACTGGCAATGATCGTTCGATCAAGTCCCAACGATGATCAACCTTGTCGAATGCGAAATGATCGCCAATGAGGCTAATGGCCATCAAGGTGCTCCACTTTTGGATTATCCCCCAGATGATGTGTCAGAGTCGATGAGGGAGGACTTGCTAAAAAGAAAAGCAATGGTGTAGTCTTTTCCCTCAGCATGAAGAGATAAATCAAGAAACATATAGGATGTATGGCACCATGTCCCTATTACTGGATAAGTGGGATGACTGACTCATAACAGATGACTCAATGAAAACCAATGAAGAGAAAAAACATAAGATGACTCAAGACTCTCCTTTTGTTTCTTCCATTCTACCCATCCTAATTGACTCAATACTTTGGGAATGACAATAAAAAGGACCCTCATCCAGGCTCACTCTAGATGTGACTGAGAAGAAGACAAGACAAACCTATGAGAAGACACTTAGAGTTTGACCCAAGACTAAAAAAATGGACAACAAACTGCAATTATTAGGAAATAAAAGGACCAGCCTCATAAGAGGCACTTATTACACAAGGAAACATCACCAAACGCTGATGTAGACATGGAAAAGTCAGCAACTATCAAATTGGGACTGAAAATTAAACAAATAAAGGAAAAAACTGCTGAAGTAAAGGATTTATTTTGCTGTCCACAAACATAAAAATCAACGAAAACAAAATCTGAAAATGAAAAATCAACAAATGGAAAACTATCACCCAAAACTGAAAAAATACTTATTTTGGAAGTTGTTAGAGCTGCCATGATCAATCAACATACTCGAATGGCCAATGTAACGATGCAGCCAAGTGATCAGTGTTGACCACCTATTTCAACTAGGGGGTCAACTCCATGTGCCATGATGATATGTACCCGATGGTGCTACTAGTTTGAAGACTTACTGGTTCTACAAGGCAATTTTGATCTCAACACGTGTTTTTGTAATTGGAATTTCTGCTCCCCTGCGTCGGATAATAATGTAATGGGTCTGCATGGATCATAGTTTAGGTTGGTTGCTTAGGAATTTATCATTAGAGGAGTCCCTTTCATCTAGTGTTTTTTTTCCTTAGGTTATTAATTTGGCCTAACCAACCTTATTAATTTCCCTTGAGTTTTTCACTCCCACAATAATCCTCCAAAGTGGTGAAAGACATTCTAATGGTTGAGCCCTATGGTAGCTAGTGTCTAGAAATATTGTAAATGACCATGCTAGACATCTCCTAGAGACTTGCGGAATTCCGTCGAGTCTAAAGTATTTTTTTTTTAATTTTTTAAAATTACCCATTTAATGGTAATTTTAATTATTTTTGATGAAAAAATGTAAAAACTAGGTCCCTGAGATTTTGATAGGAGTATTTGTGCTCAAAAGAAATGGAATGAGACCCCCTACACCCTTGGACCAAGTTTCAGCGCAATTGGACAAGTTTTGCTGGGTCATTGTCCATGAGGAGTCCAAGTCAGTCTAGAGTCAGCAGTTTAATTGCTTAATTGACAAAGTCAAAATGTCAATTTTTGTAAAGAATAAGCAAAAAGGTTTGAGAGAGAGTGGGAAAGGTTTCCTAACCTTTTTCCTAAGTTGGAAAAATAATTTTCCACTTAAAAGACCCCCGCTTAGCCAACAACTTAAAGTGGTGTTCCCTTGCTAATTGACATGTGGGAATTAAAAACTTAAAAGTTTAAGTGAAAAAAACCACCTAAACCCTAATTTCGTCCCCCTTGGTGTCTAACCTCATGTTTGACCATAGGAAAAAGTTGTTTTCCCCCTTTACACCTCACCCCTCAAACCCTAACTCACTACCAAAACCCTAAAAGTGACTCTTCCTTGACTTTGTCTATTTCTCTTGGATGTGTGACACTTGTAACTTATCCAAGAGGGGTAGCTCTTGCTTCCCAAGTATAATTTCACACATCTATTCTCAGTATTGTTACCATGCCAAAATCTCTCTCTCTTTCTTGTTCTCATTCTTTCTTCTCAAGCTTGTGACAAGTATTTGCTCAAGATTGTTCCTATTCTAATAAAGGAAATCTTTGGAGGACATATGGTGTTGGGAGTTTTCTTGGTGCCATACTTGTCATGAGGTGATTTTGTTCTTTTGTATTCTTCTTTTTACATGCTTAGCCTTGAAGATCTATAGTAAGAATATTAAGCAAAGTATTTTGCTTGTGTAGGTTTATGATAGTATTATCATAGATCTAGTGAGATTCTTGGTAGTTATTTCAAAGTATTTTGATTCACTATCTAGATCTACTCACTTTCTATTGCTTCTTGTAGCTTAGCATTGGAGATTGACAAGGTTGCCTAGGGTTTTAATAGAAGATTTCAGATCTGGAAATCTCTATTTTCACCCACATTCACCCTCTAAAATTTTCTGTTTCTAATTGCTGTTCATTTCCATAATATTTTGGTATACTAACATGCTTAGATAGGTCATTTATATGCTTATAACTTGCTGAAATTTATACAAAAAATTTCTGGTTTTTACAACAGAAATTTTCACAAGTTTTGTCACATTTTGCAGCATTTCAGCAAGCTTTTGCTTGCTGATTTTTTGCAGGTTGGTGACATTTGGGAGGGATTACAGTCCATTTGGGGCATCTACAAGTCAAATATTAACCTCCTAAGTTGGGGTAACATATTCCCAACATTTCCTCTTCTTTCCTCAATTGTATGCAAGCCCCAAGAGAGTCTCTAGGGCTTGCCTTCTCTAAAAGTTCTTAAATTTCCGCGTTTTTAATTTCTAGTTTGCCTACACCTAGGAAAGAGTTTGGCCAAACCAACCATCCTATATCGTAAGTCTAGTTAATTAGTTTTATTTTCAGCATTGTCTTTTCATTTCTAGTTTTCCCCACTTGTCCTTAAGACAAGGTTGTGTGTCTAGAATTAGTTTCTTTTCAAGTCATTTCATTCATTATTTGTTTGCCTACACCTAGGAAAGAGTTTGGCCAAGCCAACCATCCTATATCGTAAGGCTAGGTGTTAATTGTGGTTTATTGCTTCTAGTGTTTGTGTTTATGGTTCATCTTTAGATCTTAGAAGCTCTTTTCTTTTCATTGCTTAAGCCGTGGAGGCATAGTAACTTACTTGTGTTTTTCAAACATTTCTTATCTCTCTAAGTATTTGCTTTGCTTTCAAGTTCAACCACTTAATCTCTTTTCAAGTTTAAGCAATTTACTTCACATTTATTTTCAAGCACTTGTACATTCAAGCATTTTTACTTTCTTGTAATTTACTTTTCAAGCACTTTACATTGAAAGCACTCAACATAACTTAACTAATTCTAAGTTCAAATTACCTCAGATTCATAGGTCTTCAATCAATCTAGTTTAATTAGGGCACCTCTAATTGTCCCAACTTTGCTATAAAAAAAGGGACTTAAGGAAAAGACTTGGGGTGCTAGATCAGGGATGGTCTCACGGCACTAGGTGTCCCCTTTGTTGGAGTACTTTTGTTCCCCGGATTGACCTGTGGAGCTATGGTGTGGCCTTGTTTGCCTAACTTATTGAGCACCCAATAGTCCTTTTGGTATAAGCAAGGAGAGTTCTAGGGAAGTCACATAGTTTTAGGATTCACACTTTCACTTAATCAACTTAATCAATCCTAAAACTTATCTAATTCAACCTTGGTTTAATTTCATAATCTTTTGATGGTTTATGCTCTATAATTTCAGCAAGCATTTCACTTTAATTTACTTTACATGCGATTTTATTGAGCATTGTGGATAATTAACTAGTAGTTGCACACTTGCCCATTGAAGGCTCTTTATTTGATCTTGCATCTATCTTAAATCACCCCTTGAAGTTGCGCATCTTGTGGAGGCACTTCTTGTTTGGGTTTGTAGTTGTGTTGAATGCCATTGAGACAACCCCTTGAAGTTGCACATCTTGTGGAGGCACTTCATTGTTTGGGTTGTTGGCTTGTTGTGTTGTGGTGATCTTCTTTGAGTAATATTTTCTTTCCCTGCACAAATAAGTCAAGTTAGTTTAGTTAGTGCTTGCCTATTTCATTTGTTGATAGTTGTATATTGTTGTTGTATCTTTAGCATTCTTTGTATTCTTTGTATAGATATTTGTTTCATTTACTTGTATCTAATTCAATTGTTTTGTAAAGTAATTCCTTTGTATCTAGTTGTAAACTTTGTAAAGTCTTTCTTTCTATCTTTTGTAACTCTAGTTGACCCCTTGCCCAACCTTAGGCACTAGTCTTAGTTGACTTAGGAAAAGGGCTTGCCTTTCATTGAAATATTACACTTTGCATTGTTGACTCTCATATAGGCTAGATCCCCTAAACCTTTAACAAATTAAAATTAACTCCTAGACATAATCTAAAAAGACGTTACAACCCTTAGGTGCTGAAGCACAGTCATAAAAGCAGCGCTAAGCATGTTCATGACATAAAAAACAAAAAAACTCTACAAGCCGGAAAGGTTTACAATCTCATCATCCTTAGGAAGGACAATACATGTATCATTACAGATCATACATAGACCAAAATAGACTCAATAAACCATTTGCACAGGGCCTTACATTTCAGAGTAATCACAATCTTGTTTGGAGACTAGCTCTCCTTCATAAAATTCTTCCAGAACCATTTGGCTTTCAGTCAGAGATAAAGCAGTTTTAGAAAAGGAGTCAGAAAACATATTTAGCTCTCTATAAATGTACCTAAAGTTTAGATGATAGAAAAGAGCAGAGAAGTTTTTCAAGCATTGTCCAATATTCATTAAGTCTAGGTTGTTCAATTGAGTATCCTCTTTCATCCAATCTATGGTTAACTTTTAATCCCTGAAGACTTGTAGCTTGAGAGTGTGTCTGCTCACAACACATTTGAGAAGAGAAAACAGAGCATGAAACTCTCCTTGATTGTTGGTTCAAAACCCCAGATTTGCTTTGCTAGTAACATAATGATGATCTAAGAAGTAGAGAATAAAACCAAGACCACTGATATTGTCCGTCCCCTGACAAGCTCCATCAAAAAAACCCCAAGCCATATTTTTATTGATAATCACCTCCCTGACTTCCCGATCCTTTTTCACAGCTGGGCCAATATCCTCAAAGGAAGCCAAACTATTTAGGTTGAGGACATTGGATAGAACGGGTTTAATGCGGACAACAATGATTTTATATAGGCTATTGCATAATGCGATGGTTCGAAAGTTATCAAAAGAGGAAGGATGGTCCATCTTAGGAATGACTGCTATAAATGTAGAATATATGCTGCTTAACATCTTACCAAAGAGACAGACTTCTTCCACAACCCGAAGCAAATCATCCCTGATTATGTCAAAAAAATCTTCGAATAATTTGGCCGTCCAACCATCCGGCTCAGGACTCTTGTCTTGTCCTTTTTGTGACTTCATGGAAGAACTCCCGGTTGTCCTCATCTTCAATTAGCCTAGGAAAATAGACAATCAACTTGGGAATTTCCCCCATCTTGACCTGCGTCGACTCCTTGAAAAGAGATTGAAAGTGCTCAACACCCAATGCAGCTAGCTCTCTGAATCTTCGAGCCACACCACCATTGGCATTCTGTAGCTCCCAGATTGTGTTGTAGTTCTTACGATAATTGGGAAATTTTTGGAAATATTTGGTATTTTGATCACCTGTTGCTATCCATAAGGCCCTGCTTTTAAACTGCCATGCTTTTTCATTCTCCAACAATAATTTATTCCCAAGAGCTTCCAATGATTGACATTTCTCTTGCTTCTTAGGAGTCCAATGGCCATCCTGAAGTTGGTTGTATAGAGTCCCGAGCTCGGATTCAGTATTCCGGAGATCCGCATCAAGAGCTTTTCGTCGTTCCCCAAACCAAGATGAGACTTTTTCTTTGATCAGTCTAAGGGCAATGACAAACTGAGAACTTGCTGAAGCACTGTTGCTTGACTGAAAGGGGGTCCACTGTTCACAAATAAGAATCCAAAATTCCTCTTCCTCAACCCAAGAAGGATTGTACTTGAAAGGAGCACCAGGTTTCCTCGTTGAGTGGGCCATTCTAAAAAGATAGGGAAATGATCAGATCAACAAACCTTTCCGACACAAGAGCGGTAAATCCCATTATCCTGTAAAAATGAGTGATGCACGATGAATTGATCAAGCTGCTTACAAACACCTTTAGCCCCATTGTGATTATTGCTCCAAGTCAGACTAAGAACAATAGGTTAGACATCAACCAGACTTGCCACCTCACGTTTGTCTAAGAAAAATGTTAGAATTTGTGCAGTAAAGCATAACAGTAATATCTTTTAAATTTCAATGAGTAAAACAACTAGATCTACTGTTCAGACATCAATCTTCACTTACTTAACCAGTGTATAGATAAAGAGTAAGAGTGTAGTGCAGATCTGGACTTCAACTTAAATATAAATATACAGATCTAAACTCAAAAGCAATCTGATCACTAAACAATCAATCAAACTGTATAAACAGAAAGGTAAACTGAATATACAATTCAGATCCAATAGTTGTCAATGCTGAAACACAAATCTAGATAGGCCAATTAGTTCTGCAGTCAAAACAATGTTCAGATCTGAAGGAGATAAGTAGGTAGCTTACCTTGTCTTGAAATCTTACCTCTGAAGAGGTCACAGCCACCATGAGAGATGTAGAACCATTTGTAATTATGCTCAGGCAAAGTCCAGCTCATAGATCCACCATATAGGTTGGATCTCTTGCCAAGAGATGAAGAAACTTTCTTGCCACCAAAGGGATAAGGTCACAAAGACTTCCCACAATCAAACTCTCACACAAACAAAAGTGAAACACTCAAACCCTCACACAGAACTTTCTGTGGACAAAACCTTCACACAAGGTAGCTTAAGGAAAGTTCAAAAACTACAGGATAGGCGTCACGGTCTGAGCAGAACTACAGTCACCCTTCAGCAGTAGAAAAAGACTGCAATCACAAGTTCTTTACAGCAGAAGACTAAGGGCTGTTTCCAACAGCTGAAAAAGAAAGGGACGCACCAACAACTGCCCACAACAGAAGATAAGAAGCCACAGCAATAATGCCCCACAACAGAAGGTAGAAAGGTCACACTCACAACTAGAAAGGAGCCGCTCCAATCAGCAGAGAGGACGGAGCTGTACACACAGCAGACAAGGGGAGGCTGCACTTTACACAACAGCAAATAACAAGAGGCCGCACCTCATATACCTCACACAGAAGCAGATAGAGGGAGGCTGCACCTCATACACCCCACACAGCAGATAGGAGAGGGGTTGCACCTCACACAGCAACAGATAGAAGGAGGCCGCACCTCATACAACAACCCTACAGCAACAGAAGGAGGGTCGTACCAACCTCACAGTCCTCAACAGGAGTCGCTGCCACACACACAATCTCTGCAACAGCAAAAGAGAACTAGGCCGCAGCAAGGAGAGTCTTCACCAGCAGATGGGGCCGCAGCAAACCTCAGACAGAACTCCAACAGCAGTAGATAAGGGCCGCAGCAAGAGAGAGATCAACGCTCACACTATAGGCAAGTGATACAAGAAGTGTATTATGTGAGGGGTAGGGGGGTTCTATTTATAGTTTAGGTTAGGGTATTAAAAAATGTAAATTAAATTAAAGATATTAATATAACATGTTTAAATTAAACAATTTAAACATGATATAATAAACATTTAATTTAAACTTTTAATTTACCCTAAAGACAAAAACAACATAAAACCCCAAATCACACAAGCAAGGGTAGGAGAGGGTTAAGGAGGGTTTACAAAGTGGCAATACT
>JASDQU010946558.1:3494-33295 GCA_032191745.1 Picea mariana | reverse complement strand
GATTAGGTTCTAAATATAAAGAAGCAATTCGTACCTTTTGTGTATGTGGCACATTATGGAGATCAAAGAATTGCTCCATCTAAAGTATCCATGTGATTGGGTCCCTGCCATCAAACTTCCTCATATCAATCTTACGAACATGGTTGGTATTCAAACCAAAGTTGGAGTTTCTCCATTCTTGATTCACCTTCCTTATGTCCTCATCATGAATTTCATGGGATGCCTTTTCACTTTCGGGTGTCTTCTCTGTTACAAAATTTTACAATACTTCCATCAACTTAGCTTCCATTGAATCCATCTTAGTATCCAAATTAGCTTCCATTGAATCCATCTTAGTATCCAAATTAGTTTCCATTGAATCCATCTTCTTTTGTAGTTCATTTATGTCCCTACTCATTTCTTCACCTTCATCAAGAGTCCAATTAGGATTTTCTGGAGGCTTATTTGGTGTAGAAGGTCCCTTTTTTGGTGGCATGTTGGCCAAGTATCACTTTTGAATATTGATTTTGAGTCGGTTCTCCTAGACAATATTTATTCTATTCTATCTCCCAAGTTTCAGCCCTTCTAGGTATGAAACTTTATTTTAGGTAGTTCTCTGATATTTCTTCTCTAAAATGCCACAAGTCTGATCAAAATTGGATGTGCCAAGTAGAATTTATAGTAACTTCCTCACAACTTACCGATTTTTGGCCTTTCCAGGAGATCTCACTTGTATAGCATGCCCCGCACAAACTAATTGATATCAAATTCTGAAACTTGTACCCAAAATACTGCAGACTGTCCATGATCCAATGAAACCAGTCTCACTCAATTTGGATACTCTAGCAAGACGTTATGATTGTTTTACCTGGAACACCTTCTTGAGACTGGTCAATAAGACTAGTCAGATACCCTATCTTACACAAGGTGTATATACAAATTTAAGATGACCCAAAACATTAAGATTTTACCACATATACCCTACTAATTTATGTAAATGGCCTCCATATTTCAAGGTCCGAAACAGTACATAAAATATTTTATAGCGAAAATTCCGCAATGACTTATTTCAGGATGATTCCAAAACCCTATCTTGTATAAGATGTATCTCTGAAAGTATAAGGCCTTAGGAGCTTAATTTTAAACCCAACATACCTTGCTCCGTCTACTAAATATCCTCCATATTGTTCCGTCTAAGACATTGTAGAAGAAAAGTTATAGAAAAAATTCCACGGTGTCTCAGATTTAGAAGCAAAACCCCAAGACCTTGAGCTCTGATACCATATGTTAAGAACCAAACATCAATATAGCATAGAAAAACCTTAGGAAAAGTACTCAGCGCCTTGAAAAAGAGACAATTTCAGATAATAAGCCTCTTCAAGGGGGCAACCTCCTTTTACCCCACTTAAATGTTCAAGTACAAGATGATTCAAAATGAAAATGTCTCCTTGGTATATATAGGAGACTAGGAGGTATAATTACAACTGATGGCTTAAAGACGACATAAATAAAATAACATTACTAATATAATATGCCCCAATTAAGGGGTAATGAGCTAATATTAGGGCTTAATAGAAATCTTTCAGTATTTCATTCATCAACCTAATAAAAGTACTCAAGGCATTTGTTAATCCAAATGGCATAACAAGCCATTCATACAAACTTTCATTTCTCTTAAAGGTTGTCTTCCACTCATCGTCTTCTTTCATTCTAATCTGGTGATATCCACTCTTCAAATCTATTTTAAAAAATAAATTTGTTTCACTTAAACAGTCCACTAAATCATCCATTCTTGGTAAAGGAAATATATTCCTGACGGTGATCTTGTTAATGGATCTTGAGTTTCTACACATTATCCATCCTCCATCCTTCTTTGGACTCAACAAAGTTGGTACTGCACATGGACTCAAGCTCTCTCTGACCAAGCTCTTGTCTAAAGTTTCCTGGACTTGTTTCTTCACTTCCTCATTCTCTCAAGGTGTTAATTTGTACGTTTCTTTGTTTGGCATACTTGCTCTTAGTATCAAGTCAATATGGTGGTTGATACTTCTGATGGGTGGAAATGAGTTAGGCAACTCATCCACCACTATGTCAGAAAAATTATCCAACAATCCATGAACTTCTTCAGGCTAATCATCCATCAAAGTACTTATAAGGATAACTTTGGGTTTCCTCACCACAACGAATTGCATCTCTCGTTCTTTCTTGACTTCTTTCAGGAGTTCATTCCTGCTCATGAGAAGTATGATTGTGATGACTTCCTCTTTCACTTTCTTGTCCTCTATTGGCAGTAACATGTGTGTCCTACCATTTTTGTCTAAGGTGTATGTATTCTTCCTCCCATCATAAATGACATTCTTGTCAAACCTCCATGGTATTCCCAACAAAATATGGCATACATACATAGGAACTACATCACATGCAATTTCATCTCTATATTCTCCTATATTAAATTCAACCAAGCATTCTTTAGTAACCATTACCTGGTGTCCTTTCTGCAACCATGAGACTTTATATGGCTTCAGATGTGCAATTGTCTCCAACTCCAATTTCTCCACCATCTCTGTGGATACTAAGTTATCAGTGCTTCGACTGTCAACTATCACCTTGCATACTCTTTATTTAGTCTTACAAGTTGTCCTGAAGAGACTGTTCCTTTGTACTTTCTTTTCAACTTCTGCCTCTGGTTTTAAGAGAACCTTCCTCAACATCAAGGATGTTCCATCCTCTGCTCCTTATACCTCAACATTCCTTCTCTATGCTTTTGAAATGTGAGCTTCACCTCCTCCTTTATTTTTCTCAGGACATTCCCAAGACATGTGCCCTATATTTACATAGGCATAGCATCTTACTTCTCCTCTTATACTTATTCCTCTTCCTCTAGAAGAACTTCTTCCACCACCCTATCTTCCTCGAGAAATTCCTCCTCTTTCTGAGTGACTATGTGGTTTCTTAGTCTCATCCTTAGAATTATGTTCCATTTCATGGGTTACTCCCTTGCCTTTGTTTGGGTATGGGATTTTACCTCTTCCTTGCTCGCTTTGTTTTCTAATGAATTTCTCCTCTGCCTTCAGTGAAAAATGATAATCATCCTCCACTATCCTTACTAACATCATGCTGAGCTCATGCTGGATTTCATATCTCAGGCCATTTATATACCTAGAAATTTTTTATTCTTCTTTCTCTCTTTGTCTAGTTCTGATGTTCAACCTATAGAACTCCTCTATGTACTCCTTAACTATCATACCCTTCTGTCTCAGGTTCTACAACTTCCTGAACATATTGATCTAATAATCTTTGGTCATGAACTTAGCCTTCAACTTGGCTACCATTATGTCCCAATTCTTTATCTTATGTTTTCCTTTTCTTCTCCTCTCAACCTATAGTTCATCGCACCACCATGTTGCATGTTCTTTTAGCCTGGTGACAACATGTTTCACCCTTTTCTCTTCATCGAAATCTTCATAGTCGAAATGTTTGTCCATGGATATTATCCAATCCAACAACTCTTTAACATCTAAATTGCCTTCATACATTGGGACCTCTATCTTCGCTCTAGCTCCCACTATCACAACGGTTCTCAACAAACTTTCTTCGACAACATACACTCCTGCATCTTCTCTGACTTCTACTTCTTCACTCTCTGCATCGTTGATGTCTCCAACATCAGGTGCTCATCTCTACGATGCCTCCATAACCTATAATATTGCACAAAGTTCTCGCATTTCCCTTTCTACAACCCGATTGGCTCAAGGTGGTTCCACTCGTCTCCTTGGTGGCATTATGTTGATTGTCTGTTACACACAGAGTACAACTTTGAGTTCTTTTGTCTCTTCTCCTTTGCCTATTGTCTACAAGAAAAAATTTATCTCTGATACCACTTGGTGCAGATCCCCTTCTCTCCTAAGAGCTGCACAACATCTCGGTCAGGATCTTCAATTCTGGAGTCAAATGAATCTATAAAACCATGTTGGTTTTGTTCTATTATTATACACAGGTCCTCTCGGCTCCCTGCACAGGCTTCACGATACCCGCAACCTTCCCTTTTGTGTTCTGAAAAACCTTAGAGTTGGCGTAAGTGTCTTTTCTCTCGACCCCTCCTCAGATGTGACCTTGGGTGATGACCTCACACCTACACGTGAGTTTGTCCCACCCTCAACCTCATAAAGGTCGAGTACTTTCTGTCCCTGAAATGCGAGACGATCGTCGATCTCACGATATTGATGGTGCTTTCAGACAGATGATCGAGATCTATTTCTTTGGATCAAAAGTTCATATATCCTTCTCCTAGATCGATAAATTTGGTTGATTTAGAATTCCAGACTTCAAAATTATTGAATCTCAAACCTTAGCTTCCTTTGTAGGCTAGTTTTCTAGAGAAAAATATCTGCTGACACCTGTCCCCTTAAATCAACGACTGTGATCTTTGCGGGTCTCCAAACTTCAGGTTTCCCAAATCTCAAAATCCTCTTTCCTCCATACTCCAATATTCTGGAGTTAATGATTTGCAGACACCTATCCTGCTTAATCAATGATCCTACTTCCACTTCGGGTGTTTGACCTTTCGACTCAAATGAATGGTCCTGTGACCCTCTTCTCGATCAATGGTCAAGATCTCCTCCGATATTCAGACTTCAAAGATTTCAAATATCAAACTCCACCATTTTCCAAATGGATTTTATCTGAAGGTTGTGATCCATTGACGTGTATCCTCCTAATCTGATGACCAAGGATTACTTTCCGTATATATCCTGAGTACATGGATTTATGTCATGTCTTTCTCAGAATGGACGGCTATGAATCACTTCAGGACTTTACCCAGATTCCACAGATTCACGCCACGTCTCCTCTAGATCCGTCAGCCCAAATTCACTTTTGGTCTTTGGGTCTTTGAGATTCAGCAATCTTAGTTCTCAAACTGAAACCCCACTACAATTTTCCCGGATCTTCCGATCTTCTCACAAGTGTCCACTTACATATCAACGACTCTCGAATCTTCAGCTCTTTGGGCTTCGGGCATTTCAACGCTTTACCTTTTCCTTCCTCTAGATATAATGACCCACTGACACGTACTCTTCTGGATCTAACAGTCTATATTAGCTTCTACTCTCCAACACTTCGCACTTTGGGAATCTCAAGTTTCAAACTCGCTCCCTCCTGAGCTCACAATATTTGATGGCTCAGATTCACTTGATTGATCTAAAACCTAAGGTTCACTTCAGATGATCTGATGACTCAAGTGTACTTCGGATGATCGAACGATAGATATTTCACTTCATCTTTCTGACTCTTCAGGCTTCGAAAATATCAAGTCTCCAACCTTGATGAGTTCTCTCTCCTGTGTGTGTAAAGCGTTAAATCTTGTGCACCTTGTTTTGATCAGAAAGTTGTTGATCCTTTGCACTTTGATCCAACGACCATTGTCTCTCCTCCTCTCGAGCTTCTTATTTCTTCCGACTTAGAATATTTTCGAAGTCTTCAAAGGTATTTACCTTTGAATCTCATGCAAGTCCCTCTCTCGGATCTCAACTACTCTTTTGAAAATTGCTATCCCTCTTGATCTTGGCCTTTGTGAAGGTTTCAAATTCCCACGCACTCCTTGCGTTTTAGGGATTTTTGTTAACACAGATCCAAAATATTTATTAAAAATAAATTATTCCTGCCCTCCTAGCATTCTCCTCTTTCTCGATTCACACCTTGCAACCGATTCTTACACAAGGTTCAAGTTTTTGCGGATGACTGTGCACACCTTACAATGGTCACTTTTCATTCCTTGCAAAGGGGAAAGTTTTTTTCTATCTCTTTTGAGCTTTGGAACCAAAATGGATCCCATCAATGCACTCTTTGCGTTATGTGTGCACACCTTGCACCGATTCGATAGAAGAGAAACAACTGAAAATTATACTAACATTCACAATTTCATCTACTCATAACGAAATTCATTCATTCATGAAAAAACAATAACATGGAATTGAAAATAATGTCCATACCATGAATTGGGTCAATTTTCCTAGGTTATCTTCATTCAAAAATAAAGTGGCTACAACTATAATCAAAACAACAACTGAAATTCACAAATCTCCTACTAACTTGCAACAGCCTCATTTGGGCGTACAAAACCTCTATTTATCTCAGAGGTCCTTAGGGTTCCTCCCGACTAATTGTCTACTCCAAAACCTAACCTAACGACTATCTTAGTTCATTCATATTCCAGAGTAGGAGTGGAAACTCCCACTTCCCTCGTGATCGTCCAAGCGTGCTTCAAAAGATTTCTCGACACTGAGTTCAGACGTGCTTCAAAATATTCTTCGTGACTGTCAGTGTTGATATTCTGAAAATATTCCCAGGTTCTGAGTGGTCCTACTCTGCATGCTCACTAATTATGCTTCTACATCAGATGTTAATAGATTTATAAGTAGATTTTACAGGAATGAAGTGTGCAAACTTTTTAAGCTTATCAATTTCTACCATAATTGAATCATTTTGTTTTTGAGTTCTAGGAAAACATGTGATAAAATGAAGTGATATAGTCTCTCATTTCCATTCTGGTATAGGAAGAGGCTACAGCAAGCCAGCTAGGTGCTAGTGTTCTACGTTCATATGTTGACAATCTAGGCACTTAGAAAAATATTCTGCGGTCTTACCTTTCATATTAGGCCAATAAAATAATTTCCCTAGTAATGTTACCATTTTCTGGTATCCTGAATGACCAAAATATGGCTTCTTGTGTACTTCATCCAAAACTGTTAACTTTAATTTAGCAGAATCTGGTATGTATAACCTATTTTTGAATCTTAGAAGACCATTTCTGTCCAAACTCAGATCTATTATGTCTAAATTTTTTGCATTATTTTTTAAATATACCACTGTTTTAATGTATTTTTCATTATTATTACTTGCAACCTTTATCCTTTGCTCAATGTCTCTTTCTGCCCTACTAATGTTTATCTCAAACAACCCATGAATTCTTCTACTTAAAGTATATGCCACTTTGTTTTCTTTATGCTTGATGTGTCTTACCTCGAAATCTAATTCGCTCAAGGAGGTTAACAGAGTTTCTTGCCTTGTGTTAAAGTCTGGTTGACTAAACAAGAATTTCACACCATTGTTATCAGTTAGAAACATAAACTTTCTGCCCATTATATAGTGTCACCACATTTTCAACGCATGGATGATAGCTGCTAATTCCAAGTCATGAGTGGCGTAGTTTCATTCATGCTCTTTTAGTTTTCAGGATTTGTAACAAATAACGTTCCCTTCTTGAGTTAGTACACCTCCCAAACCTTCTTTTCTCGCATACATGTAGACTGTAAAGTCTTTGTCCTGGTCTTCTACCATTAAAATTGGTGTAGTTGTTAACAATTCTTTTAAGTTATTAAAACTTTCTTGAAATTTCTGTGACCAATTAAAGTTGGT
The DNA here is from genome assembly GCA_032191745.1 of Picea mariana. Lineage (NCBI taxonomy): Eukaryota > Viridiplantae > Streptophyta > Pinopsida > Pinales > Pinaceae > Picea > Picea mariana. The sequence continues at coordinate 25,900 of JASDQU010946558.1, read as the reverse complement.
TCCCTTTTCCTGTAGGGATGTGATAGGGTATCCAATCTTAGAGAATCCTTCTATAAATCTATGGTAGTACCCGGTGATTCCCATGAGTGACTGGATATCCTCTACATCCTTGGGGATAGGCCACTCCATGATGGCTCTTATCTTCTTAGGGTCGACTGCAATACCCTACTTAGATATTACATGTCCTAGGTACTGGATTTTCTTTTGATAAAAGTCACATTTGTGAAATTTTGCATACAACTAATGTTTTCTTAAAGTTTTCAATACTATCCTTAGATGTTCTTCTTGTGTTTTCAAATACACTAGGATATTGTCGATAAATACCAAAACAAACTTGTCTAGATACTGACCAAAAATGTTGTTCATTAAACACATAAATGTTGTTGGTGTGTTAGTGAGACCAAACGATATAACAACAAATTCATAATGTCCATATTTCGTTCTGAACATTGTTTTTCTTATGTCTTCATCCTTTACTCTCACCTGGTGATAACCAAATCTTAAATCCAATTTAGAAAAAATCTTTGCCCCTCCCACTTGGTCAAAGAGATCATTGACTCTAGGTAGGGGGTATTTGTTTTTAACAGTCATTTTGTTTAACTGTCTGTAATCAATTTATAACCTTAGATTTCCATCTTTATTTTTAATAAAAAGGCCTGGTGCTCCCCACAGTGAGACAATGGGTCTGATATATTCCTTGTCAAACAATTCTTGTAGTTGATTTTTTATCTCTGTTAATTTTGGTAAACTCATTCTGTAGGGTGCCTTAGATATAGGGGTTGAACCAACCAAAAGATCGATAGAGAAGTCTATCTCTATTCTTGGGGTTAGTTCGGGTATTTCATCTACAAACAAATATTTGAATTCATGTAAGACCACAAAATTTTCTAGGCTAGGTTTATTTTCTTTTTCCAACAAATTTGTCACTTGGATAGCATAAATATGACAACCTTTTCTCATGCACTTCTTAAAATTCATTGCTAAAATCTGCCTAACTGAGACTGGTTTTCATATACCTTGTATTGTTCTAACAGTGTTGTTTCCATCTCTGTAATTAAGTGATTTTTCATAACAATCCAAAAAAATTATATGCTTCTCTAACCAATCCATTCCAATAATGGTATCATAAGACCCTAATGGTATAATATTCATATTTAGCTTTGTGTTTTGACCACCTAAACTGAGTTCGCAATCAGAAATGAAGTCTGTTACTTTTATTTTTCTTCATGTTGCTAGTTGTACTAGCCAATATTTTGTATGTTTTACATTATTAAGCTTGTTTTTATTCAATACACCATGAGAAACATAACTCAAAGTAGCTCCCGGATCAATCAAAACATAAATATGATTATTATTAACTTTACCTTCCACTTCCACTACCGTGAATTGATGATCATCTTGTCAATCGTCCACCACTACATTGATTACATGTAAGGTTCTGCCCACATCTCCCACTGTAGATGCTTCCTGTAGATTGTGAACCATAGTCCTTGCTGCAGAAGTTAAACATGAACAGTTCCACTTTAAGTGAGGTTCTTCTCATTCCCATCATTTAACTGTTATCTAGGGATGTCCCCAAACTTCTTGGTTCCTAGATTGACTATTCTACCTCCTCTTTGGGTGTTCTGGTTACTGGAGTGGAAATCTTTCCTTGAGAAATTCTTTGCTGCATTCTGAAAAGGGGTTGGTTGATATCCCTTCTTTTTTTGGTCCATTATGTATTGTTTCCTATCTTTCCAAGCCTTGGGAAGTTCAGACCAATGTTTATATTGATTGTAATACATTCAGGCCTTTCTAAAAACTTCACTTAAGTTTTTGGGGTTGTCGAACTCAATTTTTTCCTTATAGGACTTTGGTAAGCAGCTTAGGAACCACTAGATCTTTACTTTTTCTTCCCAGATATAAGGCACGAACCTTAGTAATTCCAAAAAATTGTTTATTAGGTCACCCATAGTCATTTGACTGAGTCATAGCTCATAAAATGATTCGGTATTTATTTCATAGTAGATTTCAGATAAATGTTATTTCTTAAAGTATTTCTTGAAATCCAACCACTCCATCTATTTTTCCTTTAATCCGTTGGTCAAATTCAGGTCCTGCCACCATATACTCGCCTTTCCTTTCAGGTTATAAATGGCCATTCTGACCTTCATGTTGATGGAATAATTGTAAATATGGATATAACTTTTTATGTTCAATAAGCATGCTTCAACCTCCTCCCTTTTCGTGGACTCTCCATCAAAAGTGGACAATTTGATTTCATTAAATTCACCTTCCAGGTGGTCCACCTATTTCCTCTTCCTTCCTGGGGATGTTTTATTTTATGTTGATGGCGTGCCTTCGAAAGAACTATTCTCATGTTTTTCTTCAGGACTAGAATTTTTGGAGGCTGTTTTGCTGACCTCTTCTTCCTCGTTATTGCCTTATGGGCTCTTCATTGTTACTATGCTTCTCAACAGTACTTCATTTATTTACTGCTGTTCTTGTTGTGCACTTTTCATCTTCTTATTGTCTGCCTTGAAAACTTGTAGTTCCACAATAAGGTTCTTCATGGTTTCTAGAACCTGGGTAGCTAAACTTCCTTCACTGTTCTACCTTAGTTCTTCAGGAGGTCCTTGCTCAAGATTCTCCTGGAGTCTAATCTCTTCTTCATTCCATGCTTCCATTATCACAACAGAAATAACAATTTAATGTTTGTAACAGTAAATGTTTTGTTAGTTTTTCTTCAAACCGAAAAGCATCTACTAAACAAAATTTTGGCATTGTTTTAAGGTCCTAGTGTTCTAACCTTTTCTCTGATACCATATGTAATGTTCCCCAAATTTACCAATAAAAAAAAAAATTGATAGGGACATTAATTCTCTTCCCCTTAGAACAAGTTGTTCGAAGGGGAAGAGAATTAATGTCCATAACCATTTTGTTTTTATTGGTAAATTTGGGGAACATTATAGGGATGTTATAGCTAGAGCCTCTGAGTTTCCTATTAGTATGAGTTAGGGCATTCCTCCTAGGTATCTGAAGGTCTCCATAGAAAATGCATTGTCCCGTACTGGAGAAGAAATTATATTTTCTCAGATATGCTCTAGGAGACCCTGCTTCTCCCTGAATTACCCAAAATTACAAAGAGTATAGACAAGCTAGGAGCTAGAGGCTAAGTGAATGTGAGACAAAATGAATCATCCCTCTGAGGATTTGTTTTTCCAACCTCCAAAGAATTCTCTATAATGAAGGATAGTGGGCACTCACTGCAAAGTTTACCACCTTGAGTGTCCTTCAATAATTCCATGAAACTTTCCCTGATGTAATGAACCAAATGGCCCATGAGTCTATTGATACATGAGAAGGGTTATCACCTATTCTTTCCATGTGAGAAATATTATATGTAAACTTCACCATAACTCCTCCTAATGAAATCCTCACATGAGAGGTTTAATTTCCTTTTACTAAAAACTACTATCATCCCACTCTTCATTGACCTCTCCTTAACTAGACTATCCTTTAGTGGTTTAATCCCACCTTTCCTATGCAAAATATAATCTCGATGTAAATGACATGATATCCCTACACGTGAGGAATGTTAAACGGGGGAAGCCCCTGTTGATTTGGCGGTGAAGTTATGATGTTGGTGACACACCCATGGTTCATGTAATGGACTTGATATAACCATCAATGCTTATGGAATGGGGTGGGATAAAAGTTTTCCATTTACCCAAATTGTCCCTTTTTCTAAACTAATGGCTAAATTTGCTTGAGTCTCTACCATTTTGTTGTGTTCCCACAACACATGTTTGAATTTGGAGTGGGGAATCTTCATGATCATATACCTTATCTTTTTGAGATTTTTTTTTTAACTGAGAGTCTTTTGAGAGGGATTCCTTGGAATGGTATCAGATAGTGTTTTTCGAGTCTTCAATGATAATGATATGTTGAATGCCCTTCTATTTGTCAATTTTCACTTCCTTGGATAATGCATATATTTTTTCTTGATTGTTGCTAGCAATGCCAAGACTCCAAGAAAATTGAATTTGGAATGTCCACCTAGGTGCAATAATAACCCCTCGTGTACCTTCCATCTTGCATTCATACATAAACACATTAAGGTATTAAAGTATTAATGTTTAATTAATTCAAAGATTTATGTTTGTTTGATGGATAATGGTATGAGTTTTGATATATTTTCAGGTAATAATATTCTATATGGATATTACATGTCATTCCATTTCTGGTGGTATGTGGAACGTCACATAACTCCTCATGGTTTGAGAGTTATGGCCTTACGAAGTTGGAGGACCCTCATATGTCATCTAGGAGCCCCAAAAGGTCAAAGTAGTCAAACTGGTTTAAGAGATTTTAGAAGGTAAATAATAAAGTGAAGTGATGAGTGTACTATAATTGAAAGAGAATACAAATGAATTATTTAAATAATAAATTTAATGGATAAAATAGAAGTGGGTTAACCCTAAAATAAGGAAAGTGGGCAAAGTGACCTAGAAAATGTTTTTAAGGAAGCTACTTGGAGAGTATAAATAAGAGGCAATGCTATCTCATTTAAGATAACACATATTGAGTATCTATAGGTTTATGAGTTAACCAAAGGATATGTAAGATGAATTTATGAGGGAAAGTGAAGAATAGAAGGCCATAATTCAAGGAAGGATAAATTCTTTTGATAATGCTTTCTAAGGTATGTTATTTATAGGTCATCTCACCATTTTTACAATAAATTTTTTTCTAGAATGATTCGGACTGTGAATTTCCTATTCAATTTAGGAAATATATCTGAGTATATATGGTAAACATTCAGCTTTTGGGTCGTTGTATATTTGGATTTACACTCTGTTGAAAATAGGGTTTGTGGCTAGTCCTGAAACTAGTCTAAAACAAGTTTTTTGGGTAAAAGCATCATAACTTATTCATAACAAATCCAAATTCAGTAAGAAAAAATGTGTTGATTAGAGTACAATATTTAGTATTATTTGGAACATTTTTAAATCGATTCAACAAATATTCTGTGCATGGCATGCTCTATAAGGTTGCTCTCTATAATAAGCCAGAATTCAACAAGGTGTGTCATTTTTCCTATAAATCCTTTTCTGAGAGGTTCCAAGTAGTGAAACCTAAAGGAATTTCTTAAAACACATTGAAGAAAATTGTGTATCAGTTTCATATATTTATTCATTACAAGTACAAAGTTATTATTATTTCAAGTTAGGGTTGTTGACTAATCCAAAACTAGTCATGTGAGACTAAAGAAAAATTTGATGAAAATGCTAGTATATTGTTGCTTAAGTTAAGAAAGGTTTGCAAGTATGTGATCATATACACCAGGTCTATTATAGAGTTACAAATCATATTTGGATGATTAAATTGATGAGGTATTTTGGTTAAGGTACATGTTGTGTACATGGTTGAGACAAGTAGTTGATGAGTTGGCACATGCATGAGGTGTATAGTTGATGATGTTGGTACATATTGATGAGTCATAGCTGATGAGTAGTTGACACATGATTGGTACATACTTGGTACATGTTTGGTTTCATTTGTTTATGGTATATGTTGATTATAGGTTGATTGGTACAAGTTGGTGCATGATTGATGCACTTGTTTATGGTACAGGTTAATTACAATTTGAGGTACAGGTTGATGCATGGTTCAGGTTTATTGGTACAATTTTACAACAGTATATCTCACAGTGATAGTGTGACAGTGGTTCCATCATTCTTCTTATACTTCAAGGCAGTTGGATGGGGCAAGGACAGGTGGTTATAGCCAACTTCCGGTTGTAGTCGGAGAACATAGGGGGTTGTAGCCTCCTTCTGGCTGTAGCTAGAGAATTAGGGATTTGGAGCTTCCGTCAAGTTGTAGCCTGAAAAATTAGGGGGGTAGGAGCCTCCTTCCTGTTGCAGCTAGAAAACAAAGGAAGTTGGTGCTTCCAATGAATGTAATTCTTCAAGACATATAAGAAAAAAAAATTCATGGTTTTCTCTTGCTTCGGGTTTCCACGTAAAACACTAGTGTATTGTGTATGTGTATGATTGTTCATTTTCTCATTGATCATTATTGATGATAATTCTACATTGATATAAAACTTGGATTATTTGGTTTAAAAAGGATTATAATTTCTCTATTACTGATTCACCCCCGCTGCCTCTCAGTAATCCAACAATTGGTATCAGAGAAGGTTCCTTCAGAAATCATTTTAACCACTGAAAGGTAGATCATGGAGAGAAAAAACTTGTATAAAAATGGAATACCACGGCTTGATGGACAAAATTATGATTGTTGGAGCAAAAGGATGAAGACATATATATAGTCAGAGTGATTTGAAATTTGGGAATCAATTGTAGATGGATATGTTATCACTATGTAATTTTCCTAAGGATGTGGGGGCAGTCACAGAAGCAACATCAAAACCAATTCGAGTCTTGGATCTATCCCTCCAAGACTCAGAGAGGGATCTCTTTGTCTGATTTAGATTTGTTCGAAATAAGATATTAGGCTAGCTATGAAGAATAGAATATGTTTTTGAGTTGGGTTGGTGCGGAGAAGAGGAACCATGGGCAATGGAGTCACAATATGAGATTTAATAAAAAACAAATCCTACAGACAACCTTATAGGGCAAGGTAGGAAAATCATTGGATTCTATATAATTTTGAGGTATGGAAGAGGGGAAAAATGTTAAGAAGTCGAATTAAAGATAGAGCAGTGAAGAATTCTGCGTTTAACTTTCAGTGTAAAACATTGACATTGTTTTAAACTGGGAACATAGTGTTTTTACACAAAACATGATATTAAATCTCTTTGAAATAATACAGAAGAGAAACATATATGAAAATAGAGAAAAACAAAATCACAATGAGAAAAACTTCACCAATGGATTTGACACAAGAATCATGTAACTGCTGCGACTATATTATTTAATTGATGAAAAATATAGGAAGCTCTATGAGCTCTGATACAAATCAAATCATGGCCCCTGAATCCTCTCTTTCACATTTGATTCATTAAAATATATAGACAATACTCTCCTCAGGCTCAGGAGGTTGAATTCAACCACCTGACCCAAAATAACAAATAAATCCCAAAAATATCTAAATTGAGATTTTGGTCGAATCTGCTGAAAATAGGGGTACGATTAGACATTTAGTTATTCCAATCGGTGACACCTAGTAAAAAAATAAAGGAGGTTATTGTATATGTGCATGTTATGGACAAAAACCTCCTTTGTTTTTTCCAAATTTTCTCCATCTCTCCGAAATAGCTCCCACAAAATCAGGACTATAATAGGAAAAATGAAAAACTATCAGAATAGGTATCAAAGATGGATTCGATTCTCCCTGCTCATGGCCCTTGTGAAAAAAATTGGAGAGTTTGTTGTTCTTCATCCCATGCTGAACAAAAACCTCTCTCGATTTTTGAAATTTCGTCTTTGTTTGCTCACAATCGCCTTCGAAAAAAGACTGGTCAAAACGTTGCGAAAGTGGTTTTGTTTTTGGGGAAAGATGGTAATTATCGACCCCCCCGAGGTGGTAAGTGGTTTTATGGGGGGGTACGATGGATTTTGGATCCGCCACGTGTCCATGAGTGGCATCAGGAAACTACTTCATTCTAGACCCCCCCCTCTCATTAAACTTCATATGGCAAGGTGGGGTCCGCTATTATTTATGGACGTGGATTTGTTTTGTTTAGAGATTTGGGGATGTGTGTGTGAAGTTACGGGTGGGTAGAAACTTAGGATAGTATTTTAGTTTTTTAGTTTTTGTTTTTTATTTATTTTGATTTTTGTTTACGTGTTTGTTTTATTATGTTTTATTTTTTATTTTGTTTTTTATTTTTGTTTGATTATAATTTGTTTTAATTTTTAAGTTTGGTTTATTTTAATTTTATTTTGTTTCAATATTTTAATTATATTTCATATGTTTTATTTAAATTAATAAACACTAACCTAATTACTAATGTAAAAAATAACTTAATTATTAATTAATTAATTCATAACTAGTCTAACATATTTTAATTAAACTAACTATACTAATTTTATTACTAACATTGTTAATTTATTATTCTTTTTGTTTATCCTAAGTTTGGTTTATGAGGGGATGAGTGGCGGGCGATACGTACTCAATAGGTCAGAAGAACAAGGGAGTGAGGGTGCAACGGTGAATGAAGGATGCAGCAGGGTGATGGAGGATCGAGCGAAATGGATGGAGGGGGAAATGGAAATAACTGAGAGAACAAGAAGCCATATTTCTTCATCACGTAGGCAACACCAAATAACAGTTGAATAATCAGGTTACCTATAATTATAGGACCCCAACAGGATACACAACACCAACAGTTCCACCAACTAATGAAAAAGCAGTGAAACTCGATCAAAATAATTCCAAAGACACAAATGCACTTCTAAATGGTCTCAATGAAACAATATTCACCAAAGTATTGTAAATCCACTAAGGATATTTGGGACAAGCTTCAAAATATTTATGAAGGAGATTCAAAAGTCAAAGAAGCAAAGCTTCAAACTTACAAAGGTCAGTTCGAACAAATAAAGATGAAGGAAGATGAGAATATTGTAGCCTACTTCTTACGATTCGATGTAACAATGAATAGAATCATAGGATTGGGAGAATAAATCTAAGAATTTGTAATTTTTCAAAAGGTACTAATATCTCTTCCTATGATATTTGACCCTAAAATCTTAGCACTAGAAGAAAGATTAGATCTAAAATCAATAAGCATGGACGAACTACATGGAATCTTCATAGCATATGAAATGAGAAATGAACAAGAAAATACATATGTAAAAGAAGTAGATTTCAAAGAATCCAAAAGATCAAAGCAAAAGGAAAAGAAACAAGAAGAACATAGCAACAACTGTGATGTCTCGGAAGATGATGAAGAAGTGGCCAACTTTGTCTAAATCCTAAACAAGGGTACTAACGGTAGGTATAGAGATAAGTTTCCTTTAATTTGTTTTAATTGTGATGGTATTGGTAATTTTGCTAACAAATATCCTCATAAGAAAAAGAGAAATGATGAAGGTAAATTAAAAGGAAAAAAAACATATAAATGCAAAAGAACTACAAATAAAGTTTTCAAGAAAATATTATGCACCAAAGAAGACATCTCATCATTAGATGAAGATGAAGTCAGCGACAGTGAGAAAGGAAGAGTTCTATTCATCGAATTAGAAGACTCCAAAGAAGAATATGAAGAAGTCGAAGAAGAATATGAAGAAGTCAAAGAAGAAACTGAAGAGGCAGAAGTTGACTACCGAGAAGAATTGATGTGTGACATAGAAGTTATCAGAAGGGAAAAGAAGAAAAATAAGAAACTACAAGCGGAACTAGGCAAGAAAGAAGACACTCAAGAACTAGAACAATTGATCACAAATTTGAAGGTTCAAATAGAAGAAGATAAAAGAATTGAATAAGCACTCAAAGAACAACTAGAAGAAAAGGACAAGATGATTGGAAATTTGGAAGTAGAGATTGTCACATTAAGAAAGGATATTCAAAAGAAAAATATGCAGAATAGGTCAAAAGTTTTGGATGACATTATCAGCAGTCAAAAATTTCATCTTGACAAGTCCAGACTTGGATACAATCAGATAGAAAAATGATCAAGCTCCAAAACAACAGAGCAAGAAACATATCCAAAAAGCTATGCAGAAACAATCAAAGGGGATAGGAAGATATACAAGGAAGATTACAAGGACAGTCCCTCCTAGAGAACTGAAATAGAATAACAATAGTCACAAACATGAACTTTAGAAAAGGAAATGGATAAGAAAGCAGAATCAATATAACAATGAAGAATGCACCCTCACTCTACAAGATAAGTAGAAGAAACATGGTTGGTATGTTGAGAGTGGTTGTTCAAAACACATGATAGGTGATAGAGACATGTTTCTTACATTAAGAAAGCAAAGAGATGGATCAATATCCTTTGAAAATGATGATTCAACTAAAATCATTGGAAAATGCACAGTCAAAATTGGGAACAAGAATACAAAGGCAAAAAATGTTCTACTAGTAGAAGATATGAAACATAATCTTTTAAGTGTGAGTCAAATGTGTGACCAAGGTCATAAAGTTACTTTCGATTAAAAAAAGTGTGATATAAGAAAATAAGTTTTAGGAAAATTGATTGCTACAGCTGCAAGAACTTCAAGCAACATATATGTGTTAAGTGAAATTGGAAATGAAAAGTGTTGTCTACGAAAGGAAGATGAAAGTTGGCTATGGTACAAAAGAATGAGTCACATATATTTTGATAACCTTGTCAAAGTCAGCAAAAGAGAAGCAATAAAAGAAATGCCCCGGATCATGAAACCAACCAACACTTTATGCAAGCATTGTCAACAAGGAAAGCAAACAAAGAACAGGTTCAAATCAAAGGAATATTCAACGACAAGACCACTAGAAATTGTGCACGTTGATCTAGTTGGACCAACTACAACAAAGGGTTTAAAAGGTGAGAAATAATTCATGTTATTAGTTGATGATTATACAAGAATGATTGTAGTTTACTTTCTCAAGAATAAGTCAAAAGCGTTTGAAAAATTTAATATATACAAGGAAATGGTTGAAAATTAAATGGATTCAAAAATCAAATGTTTGAGATTTGATAATGGAGGAGAGTTCACTTCAATTAAATTTATGAACTACTGCAACAGTCATGGAATAAAAAGGATTTCAGTTGTCAGAGAATGCAGACTATGTATGAAAATTAAAGAAGGCCTTGTATGGTCTAAAACAGGCTCCTAGAACATGGTACTCCAGACTGGATAAATATCTACAACATGCAAGGTTTAGAAAAGAAAGTGCAGACAACAACCTCTACATCATGGTAAGTCATGGTAATATTTTATTAATTGAAGTTTATGTTTATGATATTATTTTTGGTAGTGATAATGACAGGTTAAGCCATAAATTTTCAAAGCATATGCAAAATGAATTTGAAATGTCATTACTTGGAGAAATATCCTTCTTTTTGGGACTTCAGATATGTCAAAGAAACAAAGGAATTTTTATTTCTCAAAACAATTATATCAAAGAAATGTTAAAGAGTTTCACAATGGAAGATTGCAAACCAGTTATCACTCCCATGAAAACCAGTTGCAAGTTACGCAAAGATGATGATTCAAAGTCTACAAATTAGAGGCAATACATGTCAATGATTGGAAACCTACTATACGTGACAACATCCAGACCAAATGTAATGTAGGAAGTTGGATAGGTGGCATGATTTCAAGCAGCACCAAAGGAATCACATGTATTAGCAGTGAAGAGAATTTTCAGATATCTCAAAGGAACATAAGAGTTTGGATTATGGTATCCAAAAGGAAAGGATCTATCTCTTATTTCCTACACAGATGTAGATTGGGTAGGTTGCATTGATGGCCAATGAAGCACCAGTGGATCAAAGTTCTACTTGTGTGAGGGTTTAGTATCATGGATAAGAAAGAAACAATCATCAATATCTCTATCTACAACTGAGGCAGAGTATATTGCAACAACAACATGTTGTACACAGGTTCTTTGGATCAAACAATCTTTGACAAATATACAAGTTGAGTATGATGAGACAATTCTAATATATTGTGATAATAAAAGAACCATCAATATCTTAAAGGTTGGTTGTCATTGATTTCAACCCTTGAAGAAATCCTGGTAGCACAAAGGTTTCGGTAATGGTGTGACGGACCTCAATGTTACCACTACACGCGACACAACACAAAGCTTAAATTATTTGTTTTGGGGAAGGACAACAATAACGACAATAGTTAAACAATGCATCTTGTCAATGAATGTTGTGCATGCAGATTAGGCAATAGAAAACAATGACTCTACACACTAGCACAACGAGCAACCGACTGAAACATGCGTAAATAAAAAAGAAAGAAGTGACTACCTGCCCGACACAAACACGACAATGCCTACAAGCTAAGGAAAACATCCACAATCTCGACACCACGGCCTCGATGAATAGTATCTAGAAGCACTATGGCACACAAAACCCAATGCATCAAGTCATTACAACCCAAGTCCTAATGACTACTACAATGAACAACACCCACATTAGGAAGCACACACTCCGGCTAGGTTATCATTTGCCTCTATCCCTCAGGGAGTGCAATGATATCCCCATCAAGAATCATGATGTCACCATGTGATAGGTGTGATCGTAACGATGGTGCAACTTAGCATGCCTAGATCAATATCCCAAGAAAATACAAATCACTAGGAGATAGAAATAATTGAACAGAAGACTATACCCATGCACACAAGCATCAGATCGACAAGATGCAAGATGACAACCTTAATTTAAATTGTGCAAGATAATAAGTGCCTTTGCCCAAAACCCATAACCCTTTATCTGTTAAGCATGATTTCTATGTGTGAAGGAGTGAGCTAATACATTCACTCTAACGATCAAATACGTTGGTCGACAATCATACACTATCCATTAAAAGTGAAATTCTTATCATTAAAAGTGATCTACTTGGTTATAAAATATTCAACATTTCTCTCTAAATATTGTTGTCTAAAATATCATTGTCTGAAATATACATCAAGTGCATGCAATTTTCGCAGTGTAAGTGCGTTTCAAATAATTTAACTCTATAAAATCACTAAATAAATCACCGTAATATTGTTATCTTTTAAGATGAACAAATATAACATTGTCCTTCTTGACAATATAATTTTTCTATATACGAAATCTAATCTTTGTCATTACGCTAACATCTTACTATTAGGAAATCATTGTCATCATACTATCAATAGGCTATTAAATTATTCACCATTTAAAACACCTGCTATCAAGATGCGGTTAGTAAAATTGTTGCCTTTAAACCATATGATTTGTTGTTCATTAACCAATTAGATCGATTAACCATCAAGTATATCATTGTCTTTTCACGTGATTAACAATAAAAAGAATTATTGAGGAATTTAATATGTCTTGCTCTCAGCACTCCACAACACATTACTGTTCATTAATAATGGTCACGATATCCACTAAAATCGTTATCTAAAACTGTGGGAGGCTATAAAATGTGCCAAGAAAAATCGCTGACATAGTGATATTGCAGTGTTTCAAAATGTAGTGAGATTGCAGTGATTTGGTTAATAGTTGAACACTATGTTAAATATAAACTCCATCATTGTCTATCTAACCATAGGGTACGAGGATCACGACCAATACAAAATCGTAGCCAAGATATTGTAAGAACGCGTTCAAGATCAGGATCAAACAAAGTCCATCTTATGGTAACCACACGATCATGGTCAAGGTAAAATGCCATTGTTTAAATGCAGAAAAATTGCAATCCTTCAATGTATAAATGAGCAGGTATCCCTGATGTCATTAATCGAGAATTGAGCTATATCAATTTGCTGGGTATCTCAAATGAAACACAAGTGTCATTTTAGTAGAGGTTGTCCTTCTGATTTTAAAATCGCTTAACCGAAATCTTAAAATCGTTCTCTGAAAATGGATTAGCTTCTTAAAAATTTCAACACATATGAATGCTAAAACTGCCTCTAATCAATAAATTCCTTCTTAAAAATTTAAAACATTTATGAGCAGTAAAATCATTGGTAAAGTGATATTGCAGAGTGTAAATACAGGATATACACGAAATGAGATAATTGCTTGGCGTATTAGGATTTTATTGTGTTATTAAATGTAATTAATTTCCATAACATTACTGGAATAAGATATCGCTAACTATGTCGATGCAGTCTCGTAATATAAATACATTCGTTGTTAGTATTGAATTTACATTCTCCAAGGGTTCCAGTCGCCTCCTTTTATTTCCCTTGTCCAACATGCCCTTTAGGACACACTACGTGCTCCAAGGGTGCCACTCGCCTCTTGACTAACTTGGTAGAAATAGAAAACCCCTGGAGTCAATAGTGTGCGAGGTAATCTTGTGGGAGACTAAGGGCCTCTAAGGAATAAGGACCCTACCTTATTGCACACCCCTTAGAATCATCATGAGAAACTGTCACAGTCTTCCCTCACGACATCATGGGTCTTCTTGAACTAGGTAATCGTTGACCTATAGTTTGAGCCACAACAAGAGTGCTAGTATCCAGTGGTAGGTCAATGTCTCTGGTAGTCATGCGTTACCCCTCTAATGCACATGTGAGTCCGGCCGACAATCTATCGTCAACCTGCATCATCAACTAATCATGTCATAAATGAGATCCATAATCATAATATCTAATCAGATGCACATATGTCATATATACAACAATATAACCCAATAGTCCACTCCCTGACTCGATCCGTAGTCCAAGGGTTTCATTGATGCCTCTGCCTCCTCGATGTCCAAAATCCCGCACACTTGGGAGAACTGAGTCAATAGAACCTGTCTATATCAATACAACAAAATAACATGTCATCATATCCATAATGCCTCATAATCATAATCAAATGCCCAATAGTATAATAATCTAGATCACTTGCAAGAAAGTGTCCTCAAAGAATAAGTTTCCTCAGTGAATGCAAGAGAAGGATGTTACATATACCCCCTCTTGGTCTAAAATTCATCCCCAATTTTCACCATATAAGTGCTGAAACAATGTATCATAGTTTCATAAGTCTATCTATCAAAAAAAATGGAAATTGTTGGCGCATATCATATGCGTCCTCCCCGATCACCGAGTGCAGACTATAGTTATCCCATTGGACCTTGACATGATCTTCTGTTCAACGTCGTAGCTTTCTAATGCAATGATCTAGTATGTGGATCAACTCAGCCATGAGTGCACCCTCATATTACAGTTGTAAGGAACTCGTGTCAATAATATATGTAGGGTCACTAATATAATGTCTCAAAAAAGATACGTGAAAAACATCGTGCATACGCCTCAAATCATTAGGCAAGGCTAGTTGATAGGCCACGGGCCCCTTCCTCTCCAAAAATCTTGAAAGGTCCATGAACCTAGGGGAGATTTTATCTCCTTTTCCAAACTCATTCAAACTCTTATGTGGTTTTACCCACAATAATACTCGATCACCAACTTCGTAACTACGGTCAACACGGTGTTCATAAACATAAATCCTTTGTCGATTCTGCACTTTTTTTGATCCCTTGTCTTATTGTTTGCATTTGATCTTCCATTTCTTGGATCACTTCTGGTCCCACCATGAATCTATCCTCAAGCCGATCCCAACTCAAAGGCATCCGACACAGTCACCCATAAAGGAAATAAAAAGGCACCATCTTAATGGTGCTTGGTAACTATTGTTATAAGTGAATTCTATGAGTGGAAAGAATTCTTACCAACGCCTTTGTTGGTCCATCACGTACATGCACAACATGTCTTCCAATATTTGGTTTGTTTCTTCAATCTTCCCATTAGTCTCTGGGTGATACACAGTACTAAATCTAAGTTGGGTTCCCAAGGCATGCTGGAAATAGTCCAATATCGTCTGGTAAACATCGATCCTCGATCAGATATAATCCTCTTAGGCACATCATGAAGCCTCACAATATCAATGATGAAAACTCTAGCTATGTCAAGTGCTTGATACATCATATACACAGGAATAAAGTGAGCATTCTTCGTTAGAGTGTCAAATACCACTAAAATCGATTCATGTCTCCTTGCCATCAGTGGAAATCCAACAATGAAATCCATGGAAATGACCTCCCATTTTGATTTCATAATAGCGTGTGGATGTAGTAATCCTGTTGGATGTTTATGTGCATCTTTTACCTGCCGACATTCTAGACAGTTGGCCACAAAGTTGACTATGTTTTCCTTCATTCCTTTCTAGAAGAATAAGGGTTTAAGGTCTGCCCTCATCCTCATGACTCCTGGATGAGCCATGTACACTGCTTCGTGAGCCTCGTTTAGGATCAACTCCTCAACTCGTCGTTTGAAAATATGTAAATTCAATTGGTAAACCTCAATAATCTATCTTTGTCAAATGAAAATACATCAAATATTGGTACCATCATTGTGTTTTGTTCGAAAAATCCTCGACCTCCTTGTACCAGTCATCGTCATGCTATAAAGATAGAATCTTTTCACGTAGATTCATCTAAAGAGGCAACATCGAAAATATACATGGTGTCCGACTCAAGGCATCTTCCACTCAATTCATTGTTCCCTTTATCTAAGTAATCTCAAAATCATACTCACTAAGAAATTTTGACCAACATTGTTGTCGTGCGTTCAGGTTGCCTTGCGTAAATATGTGTTGTAGTTCATAGTGGTCCTTTTTAGTTCAATTTTTTGTCCAATAAGGTAGTGTCTCTAGACCTTCAAGGCATATACAATGGCATATGATTCCAAATCGTGCGTCGTGTAGTTCTTCTGATGCCTTCTCAATTTCCTCGAGATGTAAGCGATCACTCGACCGTCTTGCATCAAGAGTCCGCCTAAGACTTCCTTGGATGCGTCACTACATACCAAGAAGTCCATGTCCATGTCAAGGACCTTAGTATCGGTGTCATTGTCAACATCTCCTTGAGCCTCCGAAATTATTCCATGCATTTCTCGTTCCAAACAAACTTATTGTTCTTCTTTTGCAATTCTGTGATCGAATTTTCTATGTTCGAAAATCCTCCGAAAAATCATCGATAGTATCCTGCTAAACCGATGAAGCTATGCACTTTTGGGACATTCCTCGATGCAGGCCATTCCATAATAGCCTCGACATTTGATGGATCCACAATGATACCTTTGTCGGAGATGACATTCCCTAAGTAGTAAATCTTTGATTGATGAAATAAGCATTTGCAAAATTTCCCATACAATTTGTGCTTTCGTGGACACTGTAGTACCAAGCGTAAGTGTTCATCATTCTTTTCCAACATTTGAGAGTAAATCAAAATATATTCAATGAATACTTGGATGAACTTGTCTAAGTACTCGCGGAACACCTCGTTCATCAAACTCATAAATACCCCTATGGCACTTTTCCGTCCAAATGGTAAAACCATAAACTCATAATTTCCAAACCTTGTCTTAAAGGTGGTATTAGGGATGCCATCCTCCTTGATATGTAACTAGCGATACCCTGATCGCAAATCGATCTTTGAAAACACCATCACACCCTTCATCTGATCGAACAGATCATCAATACTCGATAACAGATATTGATTATTAATGATTTCCTTGTTCAATTGATGGTAGTCCATGCATATTCTCCTCAACCAATCCTTCTTTTGTATGAAAATAACAGGCACACCCGAGTGACACACTAGGACTTATAATTCCTAGGTCCACTATGTCCTTCAGTTGCATTCTCAACTCCTGTAACTCTGGGGTTGACACATGATAAGGAGTTTTCTCTATTGGTTCAGTCCCCGGTTTTAAGTCTATGGTAAGATCAAATTCCCTCTATGGTTGAATCCTAGATAACTCCTCCGAAAATATGTCTGCAAACCCTCTCACCACCATAAGGTATTCTAGACCTTCTTCTACTCCCTTCTCATATATCGCAAGGATTGCATAAAGGTTACATCCCTTGCACATTCTCTTCTGTAGCAACAAGGAAGACATGAAACTCAGGGAAACTCCCTGGTTCCATCCTACAATCACACGTCTCTGTCCCTCATCATCGACCCAGCTGAACCGTTTCATCTTACAGTTGAGTATCACCTCACGCGATTCCAAACAATCCGTACCGATCATGATGTCATAATATCCTAAGATTGTGACGTACAGGTTGGACCTGGTGATAAACTCTCCCAGGTTAAGGGTACAACCCGTAACCTTTCCTCCAACCTTTTGTTTGCCTCCCTAAGCATCTCTGCAATGCTAAACTCATCATGTTCGATTGTCTTTACCTTAATCCTTTTTAGCGCTACACCATAAATTAAATTCTCTATAGCACCGAGATCTATCAAATAATAAGGGTCTGGTTAGCGATGATACCTGACGTGTTGAGCACAGTCAACTTGTTCTCTTCCTGGAGGTTATTCACCACTGTATGAATTCGATGGGCCTTGCCCAAATCTCCCACGAGAGTGGGTCCGACTGATCCAGATGTTGTAGTCCTCTTCACTGGGCAGTCTCACTGGAAATGTGGATCCCTACATTCCAACACACCTTTTTCGGTCCAGTAATCCTGGTACCCAAAGTAGAATCTCAATCCCAATGCTAAGGCTAACATGAAATTGTTGAACTTAAGTTTTTGGGTAAGGGTGCAGAGCATACCTGAGCAGCTCCAAAAATGGGCCTCGTACTCGAGCACCATACGATCACCCTTTTGTAATCCATTTGAATTCATTGAGTCATCACTCAATGAATCCATCTAATAGATACCTCTCTTGGAAACATTCGTTGAATACTTCCCATGACACGTCTTAGACGACCGTCTTCAATTGCGGTAGGAGTGTCTTCCCTGATAGAAGAGTGTTCCCCTTTAATTGAAATACTGCCCTGCGTACCTTCATGTTGGAGATATAGTCGTGAAGTGCAATAAAATCACCTTATTCTCCAACCATGCCTTGTCGGCTGCACCGTTCGAGGCACCAAAGAACTTAGAAATTTGAGCTTCTCGAGTTCATGGTGAATACTAACAATACTAACTGGGCACGGTGTGGACCCTTAGGGGTACAGGCTCCCTAGCCTCATATCAATATAGAAGGTGAGTCAAGGCCTCTGACCATCTCCGGAAGGACCCTTGTCATACCATCATAATCCCTTACAACAATCGAATCCAGCCCAAGGGCTTGGTCCTCCCCCTTGGGGGTTAGATTTCGAGGGCGCAGGCACTTTTGGAGGTGTTGCACCTCCTTCCATGGTACCATGCTGTGAACCTCTATGGCGTCCTCTAATAGAGATCACCGCATGGACGCATTAAAGTTTTAGTAGCGCTAGTTTAAGTACTCAAGGGTTTACTGCAGTGGAAATCCTCGTGATCCACAATCACAGGGTTGAACCCGCTTTGATACCATATGCAACGACCCTCAACGTTATGACTACCATGCATGCAGATCAAGAAATAGAAAACAAGGACTCTACTGGGAAAAACATGCGTAAATCAAAAAGAAATAAATGACTACCCGCCCGACACAAACACAACAATGCCTACATGCTAAGGACAACATCCACAATCCCAACACCACGATGTTCACGACCAATAACTAGAACCTCTATGGAATGCAAAACCGAATGTGTGAAGTGGTTACAACCCAATTCCCAATGATTGCTACAATGAACAATGCCCACATCACGAAGCACAAACTCTAGCTAGGTTATCATTCGCCTCTATCCCTCAGGGTGCACAATTATCTCACCATCAGGAATCATTCTGTCACGAGGCAATAGGCATGACCGTAACCATGGCACTACTTAGCATGCCTAGACCAATATCCCAAGAAAATCCAATGTGCCATGAGACCAAAATAACTAAACATAAGACTATACCCATGCACTCAAGCATTAGATCAACAAGACACAAGATGACAACCTTAATTTAGATTGCGCAAGCTACTAAGCGACTTCGCCCACAACCCATAACTCTTTATCCGTTAAGCATGATGTCTAAGTGTGAATGAGTGAGCTAATACATGCACTCTAACGATCAAATATGTTGGTCGACAATCATACATTGTCCATTAAAAGTGAACTTCTTATCATCAAAAGTGATCGACTTTTCTTATAAACTATTCGAAATTGCTTGTTGAATATTATGGTCTAAAATGTCGTTGTCTGGAATATACATCAGATGAACGCAATTTTCACAGTGTAAGTATGTTTCAAGGAATTTAACTCTATAACATCGCTAAAATAAATCACCATAATATCGCTATCTTTTAAGCTGAACAAATATAACGTTGTCCTTCAACAATATAATTTTGTTCTCTCGGGAATCTAACCTCTGTCAGTATGCTAACATCTGACTATTAGGAAATCATTGTCATCATACTATCAATAGGCTATTAAATTATTCACCATTTAAAACACCTTCTATCAAGATACGGTTAATAAAATTGTTGCCTTTAAACCATATGATTCGTTGTCTGTTAAGTAATTAGATTGATTAACCATCAATTATATCGTTGTCTTTGCACAAGATTAACAATAAAAATAATTAGCAAGGAATTTAATATTTCTTGCTCTTAGCACTCCACAACACATTACTATTCATTAATAATGGTCATCGTATCCACTGAAATCGTTGTCTAAAACTATGGGAGGTTGTAAAATGTGCCAAGGAAAATCGCTGATAGAGTGATATTGCAGTGTTTCAAAATGCAGTGAGATTGCAGTGATTTGGTTAATAGTTGAAAACTATGTTGAATATAAAATCCATCGATGTCTGTCTAACCATAGGGTTCAAGGATCCCAACCAATACAAAATCACAACCAAGGTAGTTTAAGAACGCAGTCAAGCTCATGATCCAACGTAGTCCATATTATGGTAACCATGTAATCATTGTCAAGGTAAAACACCATTGTTTAAATGCATAAAAATTGTAGTCCTTCAATGTATAAATGCGTAGGTATCCCTGATATCATTCGCTAGGCATTGAGCTATATCAATTCGTTGTGTATCTCAAATGAAACACAGGTTTAATCTTAGTAGAGGTTGTCCTTTTGATTTTAAAATTGCTTAACCAAAATCTTAAAATCATTCTCTGAAAATGAATTAGTTTCTGAAAAATTTCAACGCATCCGAATGCTAAAACTGCCTGTAATTAATAAATTCCTTCCTAAAAATTTAAAACGTTTATGAGTGGTAAAATCATTGGTAAAGTTATATTACAGAGTGTAAATATAGGATATACATGAAATGAGATAATTTCTTGGTGTATTAGGATTTTAATTTCTTATTAACCATAATTAATTTCCTTAACATTCTTGGAATAAGATATCACTAACTATGTCAATGCAGTCTCGTAATATAAATACATTTGCTATCCGTATTGAATTTACATTCACACGGTACGAATAAAATTTCTACCAACAGACATTGAACTCGCAGTGAACAACTTGGTAATTCCACTCAGTGAAATGGCCACCTAAATTATGTGTGGAAATATTTAAAAATGCTCATGTATAAAAACCACTAATAATGAATGTAAATCGCAGTCACTACGCAGATTGCAGTCGATAAGTAAATCATAGTCCCTAAATGTAAATTGTAGTCAAAAGTAAAGGGAATCACATTAAAAAAAGAGAGAATGAAATCACATTCAAATTCTATGTCTAACAAGGATGTTTATTAGTACATAAATTTCTGTGTAACATGCCAGCAAAACGCCCAGGAATAAAATCATGGTCAATAATAAAAGTTAAGGGGATTCGCTGAGTGAATTTCTGTGTAGGATGTCGAGAATATCCAGAACCGAAAATGCAGAGATAAGTGGTTTAAAGAAGAGATATAAATTCACACGGGAAAACACAAAGGGTAACCGTTCAGAAGAGTATCAACCAAGGCAGAAAAATCATTTACAAGAAGGCGCAAGACCAATCGCTCAACCATGAATCAACCAATGTAGAAAATCAATCAGAAGAGGGCGCAAGACCAATCACACAACCATGAATCAATCAACAGGGGTAGACAACTGGGCATAAACATTGTTCGCTCATAGTACATGCGCAAACAAGCAAGGAATTAGGATCTATAGGTATATTAACACCAAAGTGAGGACCGTCGATATGACTCCTCGCCAATTGTGTAGGCATGGAATGATGATCTAGGGTTGAGGACGAATTAAAAAGAACAACTCTTTACAACAAAACAATAAAACCAATAGGATAGTCACAGTGTTCAGGGATCGATTACCAAGGGAATCAAGTCAAGCAGTGATCTTAAGGTTACGGGAAATTAAATTCTCAATTAAAATGCTAAGTCAAACACTTCCTTTACACAATTAAAAGTACAAAAATGAAAGAGTAAGGTCAATAGTAATCTATCATTCAAAATAAAGCATGCGTACCATGGACCAAGGTTACATTTCTGAGTTGTTGTCTCGTGCACTCCATGCAACTCTCTCTCCTGATTTTCGACCGATGTGACTTCACCGGTAACTCCCAACCAATGCTAGGGGTACTCTTCTTCCCCCTTACCCCCTCGATCCACAAAGGGGCCATGCACAAAACCAAATAACACCTAGCTCCTAGCTCACCTCGCAAGGCCAAGCTACCACTCTGCACCGAGCTGGGTATCCCAACTCCCACAAGATAAGTCAGTGAAGTCTAAAATTCTGCAGCGTAACATTATGCATCTAGGCAGACATCCATCCTCCTCCTCTTCCCTCCTTTATATAGAGTTTTCAAGTCAATTCTTTCCCAATTTCCCATTTAATTTATTTTTCAATAATTTAATTCAGAAAAATCCTCCCTGTACATGTGTCACCCATCCCCTTCGTTGAACCAAAAATTAATTTAATTAGTTATTTACTTACTCATATTTCCGTCACCCA
>JASDQU010946557.1:0-33223 GCA_032191745.1 Picea mariana | reverse complement strand
TTAATTATTAAATTAATGGTTAGTGATTAATTGATTATTAATTAAAGTAATTGATTAATTATGTATTAAAATGGGGGAAAATAAAATATAAGTTTAAATGGGTTACGTATCCCATAAGGGATAACGTAACCCATACGTAAAATGAACATTAAGTAAAGGATAAGACCATTAAATAAAAATAAATGTATGGATAGGGTGTTTGGTGAGGAGTAAAGGTGCGAGGGCGGTGAAGGAGGCATAAGGGAAGGAGGAGGATTCACTTTGGGGGATTATTCATTCATGCATTCTATGGGGGAGGAGATTTTGGGAGCATTGGGGGACAGAGTGAAATTTGACAGTGGGATTTACAGTGCACCGGGGCTGAGGGGTTTTGGGCTCGGAGGGCTAGGACGTCCATAGATGTCCTAGGGCCAGGCGTACTGGTCGGTAGGGTGGCTGGTTTTGGGGTGTCTTAAGGAGCAAGCTGCTGCAGATTGGTTCAAGCGAAGGGAGACAGCATCAGAACGAGGTATTTAACCTGTCATGCAAATTATTATGCAAATTTAACTTGTTATGCAAATTGTTATGTAAAATGTTATTTTATTTATCAAAATCTGGGAGTGAATATGTTAGAGTAAGTGAATTTTTAGTGAATTTAAAAATTTTCGCTCTGTTTTAATTCATGGTAGTTTAATGAATTCTGGGTCACTACATGTAGTGATCCAGCGCAGCAAATTTTGAGCTCAGACTGTGGGAACAAACAGTGCAACACATTCTCGAAGCTTTCGTTGGTGAGTTCAATCCTTGCTCTACCGGTGACCTCGATTGGAGAGTTGTCCCCCATCAGAATAGGAGGACCTTTGCATGCATCCAATGAAGAGTATACCTCTTTTGTGGAATCCATGTGTTTTGATTCTCATGAATCTATGATCCAAGAATCGAGAGAGGAGTTGATGGAAATCAAGGCATGGCTAGAATTTCCTTTCTTGGGATTTTGATCTTATGGCTTCTTCTTCTTGGCACCCTCGGGGATGCGATCTCCAAGGTTATTTTGCTGAAGTATTTGAGTCATTAGATCTATTTTTTTCTGCATACATGTGGATTTTGGATGGAATCCTTTATGGCAGGATGTGCATTTCTCCCCTTTTCTTCCCTTTCCACCTTTAGATCTGGAGGCATCAGTGAAGGGTTTTGAGTACCCTTCCTTCTTCATATTTTCATGTGCTTTCCTTTTTTATTTATATTTAGATTTATGATATTGAAGACCATGGCCATCTTTCAAAGTAAGTGCATGTGCCTTTGGGCCTTTTATTTTTCCCATGTTGATGAGCTTGGTCTGCTCTTGTGTCAGGGATTCGATAAATTCCTCAAGAGAAGGCATCTTTCAGGTGGCTCTATAGGCTAATTTGACTAAATGGATTTTGGATATGAACACTGAGAATTCAGGACCAAGTTTGGAGAGAATGGTAAGAACCATTTGTTTCTCCTCCTTAGGTTTATCAACCCCGCAAGCCTTGAGTTGCGGCAGTAAATCCTTAAATTTTGTAAAGAAAACTTGGAGACTTTCGAAGATTTTTTGGATCCAATGTGAGAAATTCCACCTCGAGCATGTGTTCCCTCATCTTATCCTATTTTCAAAGATCCCTTCCATGGTGGTCCAAGCTTCATTGGGGGTTTTACAGGAAGATATGTGAAAAAGGAGATCGGGAGAAATGAGACTGCAAATTGTTTTGACTGCTTCATCCATTCGATTTAGATACTTGGATTTTTCTATGGATGATGTTGGTTCTGTTTCCATTTTCATGTTTAACTTGTGCAATTATCTTCTTCAAAGATGCATGATTATCCTCTCCTTCCATGCAAAGTAATTGTAAGGTGTAAGAATGAATTCTTTTGGGAATTCCATTTTTCCGTTGTCTTCAATCTTTAGTACCTGCAAAAATAATTTGGTGTGTGTTTTTCTTAGCAGCCTATCATCTTTGATACCATGTAAATGTGTTGAACCTGCACAAAATAAATCTAGCTAGAAAATAACACACACATTTGCAGAGAGAAATTGAGAAAGAAGAAGCAAGAGAGAAAGAATGGAAGAATTATCATAAACAGAATGAATAATGAATAATTTACACATTATATACTATGTATAACTCAACCAATGTGCACTGGAGAGAAGCTCTTGAAGTCCATATTGGCTACCTATGCATACTCCCTAATATGTCTAATGTCAACTAGTATGAACAATCCATGATCCTCCACACCAAGAGCAATAATCTTGTTGGTCTCGTTGTCAAATATGTAGTATGTAGTGCCTCATAATCCAACTAAATGAGTAAATTTGGCTCCATGCTTGGAACATAGTACACATTGAGGAAAATCAACATGTTCACTCTAAATGAAATCTACACATTCCCCTTTCCTACTACCGTGAACTCTTACCCACGGGACACCACCAAAGATCATTGAATCCTTAGAGAAATCAGCAATGTACTATGTGAGCCAGTGTTGCATGTTGGTGAAGTGTTGTGATGCACCTGAACCTATGTACCAAGCATATGACTTGGGATGATCTCCTTATATCTTAGCAATGAATGCATAGAAATTTGACTCCTCCTCTGTATGCTCTGTGACATGAGACCTTTGTTGAGGCCCTCCTTGATTGGTTTTTTTATCAACCAAACTCTTTCTACAATGCTTCTTCATATGTCCCACCTTGCCATGATAGTGGCATGTGATGTTCTTCAAGTTTTTGGTTGCATCCTCACTACTACCTTGTTTTTTCTTCATTTCCCACATTCCTTTTCCCTTGACATTGGCTGCAAAGGCATGTTTTGTACCCCCTTCCTCATTGATGCTACCAATTTGTTTATTTCATATGTCCAATGGTAAAAAACTATTGCATATCTCTTCAAACTTGAGGTCCACATTAATAGTGGTGATGTTCATAGTGTCAATATAGTGCACATAAGCATGTGGCAAGCTTTTCAACGTGAATACTACCATGTCCTCCTCTTGACTAAATCATTCTACAATGATGAACTCTCATCCATTGTGATCGAAAACAACATATTCTTTAGGGAGAAGGCTATGCCCTTGTTCAAAGTCTCATGCAACTCTCACAAATTCTTCCAAATCCCTACTGAAGTCTTCCCTAGTTGGAATTCAAAAATCATTTCATTTGTTACAAACAACTTGATCAACATTATGACTTCTCTATATCGCTTGTCAAATTTTTCTTGGTCTCTACCCACAACTAGTGGTCGAGTATCTTTACCTAGGATAATAGCATCCAAGCACCTATACTCAAATATGGCCAACATATGCTACTTCCATGTATTGTAGTTCTTACCAGAGAATCTAAGGTTTCCTTTCAACACAATGTTGAGTAAATATGCCATTGGTACAAGTCAAAAATGAAGAAATATATACTAAAACAAAGTAAAATGTTGAAATGCATGTTTTTCCCTCCCTCAATATACAATATTGGAGTAAGAACACCTAGATGTTGGCTTTAAACACTTGTAGCAACCAGATACTGCTGAAAAACACACAGATTTATGATATAGAAATCTACCTAAAAAAAGTACCAAAACATGCAGATTTTGATAGATCTGCTAAAAAACATCACCGAACACACACAAAATTTGAGAGATCTGCCAAAAAACAGCACAAGAACAGTTAAAATTTCATCTCTCATTGGATCTGCTGAAAATAAAACAAACAACAACTTAATATTCTAGATCTGCAAATATGGGCAACAATATATACAAGAACAACTTCAATCTACTCCCAAAACCTCTGTATTGTCTAGCAAAATGAGAAATTTTGTTGATTGACTATTCAATTGAGACATATAGTCATAATTTATACTAACTAAACCCTCACAACATCTGTACAATTTTGGTAGTGTTATCGTGCAATCTGTACTTGCCCAAATCCCAAGGCAAGTGAGGAAATATTGTCGTAATAAGGGGGTTACCTATCACTGTCACCTTAATAGGAAACCCCTTTATATTTAGGAGTATGTTAAGATTACCCCAAGGTAGATGTCCCTAGTGACCTAAGGGGTTGATGAAGCTAAAGAAAGGATGCAACAATACCCCCCTCTCACTCGTCACTCAAGTCAAAAGGTTTTTATGTCTTAAGAGATAAAGAAAATGTAAATGGATGAATTGTACCTGCCTAGAACAAGACAATAAGACAAAATATGGCATTTTCAAGTAAAAAATGATGTTAATGCTTCAATAAGACAATGAACCTTTGAAATATATGTTGGCTGATATTAAATTGCAGCAACATGAAAGTTTACAACAGCAATAAGTATTTTGTAACAGTTACAAGAAATATGCTTCTAAATTGCTTAAAAATATAGAGAAAAAGTAGTTTTTACTAGGCAGAATGATAATCAGTTGTCACAAGCTAATTTAGAAGTGTTTATCTAGCATTAAATGTAATTTATGCAGAAATGTTTTTGCAATTAGATGGTTGTAGCAAACAATTATAACAGCATCAAGTAAATTAGTTATCTAGGCTAAGTTAAGGTTAGTTTTAGTTAGTAAAAGCTTAGGAGAAGAGTGTTTGAGTGTGTAATAAATCCTTCAACAGAGAGACAGGCCAGAACTAGTTCCTTCTAGTGCTTACGGAGTCAAGTGGACAGCTTCTTCTAAGGCTGCAAATCAATTTTGATAGTGCACAAAAGTCTAACAGGGAGAATGCATAGGAGTAGTAACTTAAGTCCCCATATGCATTCTCCTAAAGCAACAAGATATTAGGATGTAGGAAATTCTAGGCCCTAACACCTTGCTCTCCTTAGGCTTCTTATGGGACAAACTTAGGAAAAGATAACTAAGTCAAAACCTTACAGTGCTAGCAAATTATGGCTCTAGGGTTTTACTAGTCACTAGATCAATTCAATGAAAAGCTTGGCAAATAGTAAGTAAGAAAGTAGCAATTTAAGTTCCTTACTTCAAGCATTAAGTATACCATGCAATTTCATAATATTGCATGAAAAAATAAAACCATACATAAATCATTCAATAGATAACAAAAAATGCAGATTTTACCTACTTGCACCAAGAATAATCATGAAAATACCATGCAAGATCACCATAAAAGCTTCCAAGATTGATCCAACTTGCAAAAATCATCCTTATACAAGAGTGTGCCTCACAATTTCAGCCAATAGCCATCACTAGGGTGCAAATTTCATACCTCTCCTCTTGTGTGAGGAGTTGGTGTGTGTAAAATGAAAGTACTTTATGTTTATTTATACAAAACTGGTGACCTTTAATTAATTTTAGGTCAAAATAAGGTCGACCTGGCCAATTTACAAATAAATTCAAATTTGACATAAATAAAATTAATTATCATCTAAAGACACCTCCAAGGGTGACATCATGCCCTTCTAGGGTGGAGTTGATGCCCTAAGGTGGACGTTGGGCCTAGAATGTAGAATGATTGGCCTCCAAAGGCCCTAGATGATGCCCACACGTCCCACCAAGATCCCAACTGCCTCCAAAATGAAAACCCTTGCTCTAGGTGGCGTCCAGGGTCATGATGGTGACATCTTGGGCCTTCAAGGGCCAACATCCATAAGGAAGAGAAAGATCCCTCTGGGTCTAGGTCTTCCAGGGTGCCTCCAAAGGCAACGTCCTTCTTTCTTCCTAGTGCAAATATTCAATGTCTTCTTGCCCCTGGCTAGGGTTACATCATCCATTTGTGGACTTTAATTGGCCCCCATGAAGGCCCGATCTAATCATTCCCTCATGTGTACCTTTCCATCGAGCAAGGTCCTACAGCTACAACAAGTATGCCCTCTACGGATTCATAAGTCACCCGGATCTTAACATGTAAATCACATCCAATAATTAAATTACCCAAACATGTGTATCAAACCCCCCTTAACCCAGACAAATGCTCAAAGATGTTATGAAATTTGACAAGTTAGGTTTGGAGAAGGTCTCAGGGTGTCCTATTGGGCTAACCTTCTTGAAGTTTGGGGTGTTTCCTAGGTGGGAACCAATCTAGGCCATGTAATTGTATGACGTGGCATGGGGTAAGTGTTTGGGCATGGGGTGTAGTAATAACAGGGAAATCTAAGTCTCACAAGTGAGTGCCTTTGTAGAGGGAGAGTTGCACCTTGTCATAAATTTTATTGTTTCTTGACCCATTCATTGTCGTTTACTCTTAGCTTTATTGTTTTTGGATCTTTTTCTTTTGTGCTTCAAGGGAATAGTTGAGGGGCATTGTCCTAGCTTGATGACCATAGGTGATAGCGTTATCCATAAACATTTCACGGAGATGAGAAGGTTTTATCGTAATGAGACCCCCTTTCTCTTAGCTATGCCACCAAGAGCCACTACCCTGGTTTGGTGACCAGATACGTTGTAGTGTCATACTGCTACATGCCCATGGTCATAATAGGTTGGCTCATGATGAGACCTCATATCCATCAACTAGTATCTTGAGTGTTTATGTATCTTATGGGTTCATTTTTCTTACTGAGAATATTTTTACTGCTTTCTCAGGAATCCCTAGGTGAAGCATCTCAAAGGTTTCAACATTGTCTTTTAACTCTTTCCAGCTACTTTTACCCTCTAGGCCTTTAGCCCCTTCTTCCCACAAGGTAAGGTACAACCCTTCCTAGTTTGGGGAATCCCAATGCCCGAACAAAGGTAAGGGGAGATCAGAGGAATAAAAATGGAAAGTGGTAAGTATGGAGGGAATGGACAATGTGTTGAAATTACTAAGACAACTGAGAGGGGGGGTGAATCAGTTGTTATTGTGCTTAAACAATATTAAGTCTATTAATAAATTCTTAATCTTTCTTCAAGTGATCATCAACATTATACAACATATGGACAATAAAAATAATGAGCATCATTCACACATAAGATATACACAAAGATAGATTTTCATGAGGAAACCCATAAAGGGAGAAAACCTCTTCTTCTTCGAAATGACAGGCAATCTCTTAAGTTATTTACATCATCTATAATTGAGCACCAACTCAATGTGAGGCTGCTACCTCTGGTTTACAAGCTTCAACTTGTTTGAGAGCACTGACTCTCTTGTTTCTCTAGCACCCACTAGAAGGAAGCACCAACTCCCCTAATGTTCCATCACCAACTGGATGGAAGCACCAACTTCTAGTTACACAAGCTCCAACCTCTATAACAGAGAACACTTGTTCTCCCTTGCACCACCCTACCACCTTGGTTTCTCTAGCTGCAACCAGAAGGAAGCTGTAACTCCCTGTGTTCAAGCACCCACTTGAACCTCTGAGGACAACAGTCCTCCCTACCACCTCCCTACCACCCTAGAATATAAATGAATGATTGAATAACCAACAAGACAGATAAATCAATTCTTACCACTTCTTCTTTGTTTTGTAAATCTGGTCTGCTTCTAACTATTCTGCAATTCTTCTCTTCCTCTGTCTGCAATTCTACTTTGCTTCAAGCTTGTTTTGCAATTCTTCTCTTGCTTCTGTCTATTCATCATCTATTAGTCATCTATGAGTTTTATCTCATATTGCGCATACTATCACCTTCACTTTCTTACAGTTCAGATCATTTTTTTTTTCATACAGAGCAACCAACCACGCACAGTCTATGTGTGTTCCTTTTATGTCCAATTACCACTTCAGTTACACCTTTAATCTTCTTGGGCAAAAACGCCTTGGCGACTGAATCGCCAACCAATAAAGAATCATGAATCAATTTTTCTAACTGAATCGTAACTGATTGATTAACTGTGAAGTGCAACAATAGCCCTCCGATCATGTTCAAATTCACCTACACCATTGGATTGAATCCATAGGGTCTTGCATTTATTTTTTTCGGCATTTCAGCATTCCTGTGGTGAAGATTTCGATACTCAACATCACGAATGCCGAGACTCTGAGATGGAGCTTAGCACCTCTAGTTTCTTCCTCCATCTTCCATCGATGTGCCCAATGGTTGTGACCACGCGCTTATCCATAAAGCACTTTCACGATTTTTCATTTCGTGAATCTGGAGATGAGGCATTTCGACTCTTCGAGTCACGATCCCTGAAACCCCGAAATGGAGATTTTCTCTTCGAGCTCTTCTCTACAACTCTTTGACCATGTGACCAATAGCATTTACTAAGTGCTTGTCCATAAAGTGCTTTCGCAATTTTGCATTTCATGAATCTGGAGATGAGGCATCTCAACTCTCCAATTCAAGATCCCCGAAACCCCAAAAAGGAGCTTAGCTAGACTGACTCCTTCCCTTCTCGTGACCACCGGCGGTGACCACAGGCTGTGCCAAAAGGTGCTTCATATTTCACGAGTTTATAAACATCATCGAGTTTGATCGATGGTTGAAATCTCCATAGATTCGACGGTCCATATCTTATTGCGATCTCGCATCTCGTGAGTTTCCACACCATGCTCCGTTGACTCCAAGTCAGCAAAATTCCAATCGCTTGCCACTTGTCCTATGATTCGACGGTCCAGATCTGATATTGATTCAACAGCTCAGATCATATCGTGATTTCGGTATTCTTATTGCAAAGTGTTTCGACACTCCAACTTCCGGTATCCGAAACCCCGAAATGGGGTTGGATCAACGGTCCACATCAAACCTCGATCTGACGGCTATAATTATTTCACAATTTTTCATATCACGATTTCGGCATTCTTGTTGCAAAGTGTTTTGACACTCCAACTTCCGATATCCGAAACCCCAAAATGGGGTTGGATCAACGGTCCACATCAAACCTCGATCAGACGGCTATGATTATTTCGCGATTTCTCATATCGCGATTTTGGCATTCTTGTTGCAAAGTGTTTCGACACTCCAACTTCTGGTATCTGAAACCCCAAAATGGGTTTGGATCAATGGTCCACATCAAACCTCGATCCGACAGCTATAATTATTTCGCAATTTCACATATCACGATTTCGGCATTCTTGTTGCAAAGTGTTTCGACACTCCAACTTCCGGTATCCCAAACTCCAAAATAGATTCGGATCAACACTTTGAGCTTGCCATTCGATTATCATTGTTGATCTTCTTTTCCTGCTTGTTTACCTTCAAATGAACAAGCACGCTCTTGCACTCTGCGTACACTTCTGCACTTTTCTCTTCTGAACTTTCGTTGTCCCTGTTTTGCTTTCGTTGCATACTCTGATCTTTCCATCAATGACAAGCACGCTGCATACTTTGATCTTGTCATCAATTACAAGCACACATGCTTGTAAACATGCCAATAATATCCCCCTTTGGCATTGATGGCAACCCTGAACGAATGGAAACCCTGAACGATTGCACTAAATTGTTTTGGACCTCCAATTGTAGCATCCGGTCTGGACCACCACTCCTATTCTTCCCCTTTGACATCAATGTCAAAGAGAACATGCTCCCCCTGAGCTGTTGCAGTATTTTTAGGAGGTATCAGATATTCAATCAATCAATACAAAACTCCCCCTAACAGGATGAACTTTCTTAGATGTCAGATGGGATGACACCTAGCTTCTGTCGGAGATAATCAAATGGTGTCTTGGCTAGAGGTTTCATAAAGATGTCTGCTATCTGTTTTGTGGAAGGGATATAATTCAACTAAACAATTCTGTTTGTGACTTGTTCTCTGAGAAAATGGTGTAGTAGTAGCAATGTACTCTACTTCTGTAGTTGATAAGGAAATAAACCCATGTTTCTTACTAATCCATGCTACCAACGATTCTCCCAGGAAGAAGGCACCTCCACTGGTGCTTTTTCTTTCATCTACACAATTTGCCCAATCTACATCTAAATAAGCAGTTAACTGAAAATTCTGATTTCTAGGATACCACAGACCATAATTCATTGCTCCCTTCAAGTATTTGAATATCCTTTTGACAGCTACCAAATGACTTTGTTTAGGAGCAGACTGATAATGACCTACCATTCCAACAGCTTGCATTATATCAGGATGGGATGCTGTGATGTATAGAAGACTTCCTATCATTGATCGATATGTCCTTTGATCAACATCGAGTGAAATGTCATCTTTACTGAGCTTGCAACCAACCACCATGGGTGTACTAACAAGAGAGGAGTCCTCCATCTAAAATTTCTTCAATATCTCTTTCAAGTGATTTTCTTGAGATATAAAAATTCCTGCAGAACTCTGTTTTACTTGTAATCCAAGAAAATATGATAGTTCTCCTATCATGGACATCTCAAATTTTGTTTTCATAGAGTTAGAAAACCATTGTACAGATGATTCATTAGTGCACCCAAAAATAATATCATCTACATAAACCAAAACAACTAATAAATTATCACCTTCGGACTTAATGTAAAGGTTTTTGTCAACAGTACCTTTATTGAATCCTTTATCTTGTAAAAATTTGTCCAGTCTATAATACCAAGCTTGTGGTGCTTGTTTTAGTCCATATAAGGCCTTCTTCAGCTTGCAAACATTATTAGGATTATCTGTCAATGAGAATCCTTCAGGTTGCTCCATATATACTTCTTCCTCTAGATCTCCATTAAGAAATGCTGACTAAACATCCATCTGATAAACTTTAAAGTTCTTATGACATGAATAAGAAAGAAACATTCTGATAGCTTCCAATATTGCCACTGGTGCAAAAGTTTCATCAAAGTCCTGACCTTCAACTTGTGCATACCCTTTACAGACCAATCTAGTTTTATTTCTAACAACTTGTCCTTTTTCATTCATTTTATTCTTGAACACCCATTTGGAACCTATTACATTTTTATCTTCAGGTCTAGGGACAAGCTCCCAAGTATTGTTCTTCTCAATTTGATCAAGCTCTTCATTCATTGCTCTAATCCAATCATCATCCTGGCTAGCTTCCACAAAAAATTTAGGTTCATTCATAGATAAAAAGGCAACATGAGATTGTTCTAAGTCTTTAATCNAATCCAATCATCATCCTGGCTAGCTTCCACAAAAATTTTAGGTTCATTCATAGATAAAAAGGCAACATGAGATTGTTCTAAGTCTTTAATCAATTTCCTTCTTGTCTGAACTCCTTTATTTATATCTCCAATTATCTGATTTTCAGGATGATTCTTTCTAATAATTCTGAGAGGTTATTTTTCTTCTTTCTACTGATTTGTGTCAGTCTGAGTATTCATATCTTCATCTGATTTAGATTCTTCCTTTTCTGATCATTGGACCTGTTCATCTTCATCTTCAACTATATCTTCTATTCTTGGTTCAGCACTGCTTACATTTCTGACTAGGATTTCTTCATCAACTTTTATGTCTATACAATCAACTAGTTTATGTAGTCTCTTATTGTAGCATCTGTACCCTTTACTATTTGTAGCATAACCCAAAAAGATACCTTCATCATCCCGGTCATCATATTTGCCAATATTTTCATCATTGTTCTTGATATAACATTTACTCCCAAAAAATTTAAAATGCTTGATTGAAGTAGGTCTTCCAAACCATAGTACATAAGGGGTCTTGTCACTGTGTGGCCTAAGATGAGCTTTGTTAAGGATATAAACAGCTGTATGAATTTCTTTCACCCAATAAGTCTGAGGTATGTTCCTTTCGTTCATCATTGATCTTGTCATTTGTTGTACTGATCTATTCTGCCTCTCAACAACTCCATTTTGTTGTGGAGTCCTTGGAATTGTGTATTGTCTTTTGATCCCATGTTTATCACAGAACTCTTTGAAGTTCCATGAACTAAAGTCTCCTCCTCTATCAGACCTTACTGCCTTTAATCCTTTTCATGTTTGATTCTCAATCAGAGCCTTAAACACTTTGAATTTTTCAAATGCTTCAATTTTTTCCTTTAAAAAGGCAACCCGTGTTAGTCTAGAATAATCATCAATAATCAACATAAAATAGTTTTCTTTTCCTGTACCTTTTTTTCTTGATGGTCCACATAAATCCATATGTACTAACTACAGAGGTTTTTCTGTTGAGGGAAAGTTTTTAGATTTGAACTAAGTGCGAGTAAGCTTTCCTATCTGGCAGGGTTTACAAACAGAGTCGTATGGCTTTGATATCTTCGGAAGATCCCTTACTGCCCCATTGTTTCTGAGATTGATTATATGATCAACATTTAGGTGTCCAAGTCTCCTATACCACAGCCAACTTTCATCATACTTTCTTAAGTGACATTCTTTTTTTTCTTCTTTTAACACATAGACATTATTTTTTTTTCTTATCCCTTTTGCAATTAGTTGTCCTGAACTCAAAGCCTTGATTTTACAGTCTTTAGAAGTAAAAACAACTTCACATCCTTTGTCACAAACTTGACTAACACTTAGTAGATTATGTTTCAGACCATCTACAAACAACACATCTTGAGTTTTTCCTTTGCCATTACTCAGGCCTACCATTCCTTTACCTTTTATTTTTCCTAGTGCATCGTTTCCAAAAGTTACATTCCCTGATTTATTTTCACTTAAAGTTAGAAACTTACTTTTGTCTCCAATCATATGTTTGGAACATCCACTGTCAATATACCAGGGATTCTTTTGTTTTTGGGCTGACAATACTAGTCCACACTTGTCATCTGCTTTCTTCTTCCAAACCTTGACATTTTCAGTAGTGGGGATCAAGTCTGGATTGTAATTCCTTAAGCGACAGTCTGCAGCTTTGTGTCCATAATTATGGCAGTTGTAACATTCTAGTTCACTGAATAATAGATCATAACGATTGTTATGCTCATAACTGTTGTTGTGTTTCACCCGTGTCCTTCTCCCAGTCATCACATGATTTATAGTTTGTGATTGTTTGTTGCTTGGCTATCTCAATCTTTGTTGTGGAAAATAGTTATTGATTGAATATCTTCATTGTTCATATCTAAATCTTAAAGAACAGTTTATAGCTTTGTGACCAAAATTAGAGCAGAAAAAACAATAACCATAGAAAAAATCTTTGTACCTTGAAAAAATCTGTCTTCTTTGAAGAGTTCGATTTCTTTCATGCCAATAATCTTTCTGATCTACAAATTCGGTTCTGGTACTTTTTCTTTCATTCCTTCTTGGTGGTTGATTTTCTTTCTTTGTTTCTACAAAGTGACTGTTGTCAATGTTTGAGGATTTGAAAAACTTGATAGGTTATGTATTACTTGGATGATCACTACTTGATCCTTCTTCATATCACAATCCAACTTTCAACTTTGGATTTCTTTGTTGATTTAGAATGGAGGTTAATCCTTCTAAGGATTTAATACTTGGTAGATTTTGGTGATACAATTCCTTAAACTTCTCCATTTATTTTCTGGTTTTTACTATCTCTTCTTCTAAGGCTTCACAACTGGCTTTCTTCTCTGACAACTTTTGTTTTAGTATGTCTTCTATTTTCTTTGCCTCTTCTAATTTCACTTTCAGCAGGGCAAAGTCTTCATCAGGTTGTTTACTGTCTTTCTCGAACTGTATCAGCAATTGTTTTTTCTTTCTATTCTTAATTCTGAGTCTGTCAATTTCTTCCAGTGCACTAATCAGTTCTCCTTCCATATCAACCACAGCTTCTTCATCATCATCATCGTTTCCTATGATTTTATTATCATAATCCTCTTTGGCCATAAGCATGAAGTCATTTTCCTTATATTCACAGAAAGAGTCACTATCAGTGTCTTCTGAGGAATTGTCATTATTTGCAACCAAACTTTTCTTCTTATTATATTTCTTGTATTTGTACTTCTTTTCATCATCAGAGTTCTGGTCCTTTTTCTGATGGGGAAACTTAGATGCAAAATGACCTATCTTACCATAGTTAAAGCATTTGAAGGGCAACTTCCCTTGATATTTTCCCGATCCTTTCTTTAACCTTCTCACAAATTTTGCATCGATATCATCTAATTTTGAATCATTATTCTTGTCTGCTTTAAAAGATGCTTCTCTAGTACTGGATTTATCTTTGTTAATTCTCATTTCATATGAAGTTAGAGTTCCTAGGAGTTGATCAATGGACAGAGTTTTAAGATCACTTAGTTCTTCTATTGCAGAGACTTTTGAATTAAATTTAGCAAGTCGAGATCTTAAAATCTTTTGAACTAAAAATGGTTCTTCAATCTTCTCACCAAGACCCTTCATGGCATTTACAAGTTCTTCAACTCTTAAAAAATACTTGCTAATTGTTTCATCTTCATTCATCTTTAGTTGTTCAAATTTCAATCTGTATGTTTAAAGTTTGGCATCTTTTACTTTCTCATTTCCTTCATAACTGCTAATAAGTTTATCCCACATTGCTTTGGCAGTTTCAAGATGCATCACCTTTACAAACTTAGCTTAAACAAGTCCATTCAAGATAGCATTCATTCCCTTAGCATTAAAACTAAACTCTAACTTATCATCCTTGGAGGCTAGCACAACAGGTTTTGTATATCCAGTCTCTACTACATCCCAAACATCAGCACCCAAGGCCATTAAGTATGTTCTCATTCTAATCTTCCAGAAGGAAACATTTGTTCCATCAAACAGAGGGGGCTTAGTGGTTGAAGTCCCTTCATGACTTGTCATGTTTAAGCTTACAGATCTACCTTTGAATAAAAGGAACCCACTCTGATACCAATTGTTGAAATTACTAAGACAACTGAGAGGGGGTGTGAATCAGTTGTTATTGTGCTTAAGCAATATTAAGTCTATTAATACATTCTTAATATTTCTTCAAGTGGTCATCAACATTATACAGCATATGGAAAATAAAAATAATGAGCATCAGTCACACATAAGATATACACAGAGACATATTTTCACGAGCAAACCCATAAAGGGAGAAAACCTCTTCTTCTTCGAAATGATAGGCAGTCTTTTAAGTTATGTACATCATCTATAATTGAGCACCAACTCAATGTGAGGCTTCTACCTCTGTTTTACAAGCTTCAACTTGTTTGAGAGAACTGACTCTCTTGTTTCTCTATCACCCACTAGAAGGAAGCACCAACTCCGCTAATGTTCCAGCACCAACTAGATGGAAGCACCAACTTCCAATTACACAAGCTCCAACCTGTATAACAGAGAACACTTGTTCTCCCTTTCACCACACTGCCACCCTGGTTTCTCTAGTTGCAACCAGAAGGAAGCTGCAACTCCTTGTGTTCAAGCACCCACTTGAACCTTTGAGGACAACAGTCCTCCCTAGCACCTCCCTACCACCCTAGAATATAAATGAAAGATTGAATAACCAACAAGACAGATAAATCGATTCTTACCACTTCTTCTCTGTTTTGTAAATCTACTCTGCTTCTAATTGTTCTGCATTTCTTCTCTTCCTCTGTCTGCAATTCTTCTCTACTTCAAGCTTGTTCTACAATTCTGCTCTTGCTTCTGTCTATTCATCATCTATTACTCATCTCTGAGTTTTATCTCACACTGCGCATACTGTCACCTTCACTTTCTTACAGTTCAACTCATTTTTTTTTTTCATACAGAGAAACCAACCACGCATAGTCTCTATGTGTTATTTTTATGTCCAATTACCACTTCAGTTACACCTTGAATCTTCTTGGGCAAAAACGCCTTGGCGACTGAATCGCCAACCGATCAAGAATCATGAATCAATTTTGTTAAATGAATCGTAATTGATTGATTAATTGTGAAGTGCAATAGTATCCCTTCGATCATGTTCAAATTCACCTGCACTGTTGGATTGAATCTGTAGGGTCTTGCATTTATTTCGGCATTCCTATGGTGAAGATTTTGATACTCAACATTGTGAACGCCGAGACTCTGAGATGGAGCATAGCACCTCTAACTTCTTCCTCCATCTTCTATCGATGTGCCCAATGGCTGTGACCATGCGCTTATCCATAAAGCACTTTCACGATTTCGCATTTCGTGAATATGGAGATGAGGCATCTCAACTCTCCAAGTTGCGATCCCTGAAACCCTGAAATGGAGCTTTTCTCTTCGAGCTCTTCTCTACAGCTCTATGACCATGTGCCCAACAGTGTTGACCAAGCGCTTATCCATAAAGTGCTTTCGGGATTTTGCATTTCGTGAATCTGGAGATGAGGCATCTCGACTCTCCAAGTCACGATCCCCAAAAACCCAAAAAGGAGCTTAGTTAGACTGACTCCTTCCCTTCTCGTGACCATCGGCGATGACCACAGGCTGTGCCAAAAGGTGCTTCATATTTTGCGATTTTATAAACTTCATCGAGTCTGATCGATAGTTGAAATATCCATAGATCCGACGGTCCAAATATTATTGCGATCTCGCATCTCGCGAGTTTTCACACCATGCTCCGTTGACTCCAAGTCAAAAAAATTCCAATCGCTTGCCACTTGTCCTATGATTTGACGATCCAGATCTGATCTTGATTCAACGGCTCATATCCTATCGCGATTTCGGAATTCTTGTTGCAAAGTGTTTTGACACTTCAACTTCCGGTATCTGAAACCCCGAAATGGAGTTGGATCAACGGTCCACATCAAACCTCGATCTGATGGCTATAATTATTTCACGATTTCGCATATTACAATTTTGGCATTCTTGTTGCAAAGTGTTTCGACACTCCAACTTCTGGTGTCCAAAACCCGAAAATGGGGTTGGATCAACGGTCCACATAAAATCTCGATCTGACGGCTATAATTATTTCGTGATTTCGCATATCGCGATTCTGACATTCTTGTTGCAAAGTGTTTCGACACTCCAACTTCCGGTATCCAAAACCCTAAAATGGGTTTGGATCAACGGTCCACATCAAACCTCGATCTGACAGCTATAATTATTTTGCGATTTCCCATATCGCGATTTCGACATTCTTGTTGCAAAGTGTTTCGACACACCAACTTCCGGTATCCAAAAATTTGAAATAGAGTCGGATCAACACTTTGAGCTTGTCATTTGATCATCGTTGTTGATCTTCTTTTCCTGCCTGTTTGCCTTCAAATGAAAAAGCACGCTCTTGCACTCTGCATACACTTCTGAACTTCTGTTGTCCCTGTTTTTCTTTCGCTGCATACCCTGATCTTGCCATCAATGACAAGTACATTGCATACTCTGATCTTGTCATCAAAGACAAGAACACATACCTATAAACATGCCAACACAATGACATTTCATAGACCCACCCAGTGGTGACCCGTCCTAAAGGGAGATCAACTTACTAGGACACCATGTCACCCTTCTAGTTATGAATAAGGAAAAGAGCCTAATTTCTAAGAAAATGTCATGAAATGAAGAAGAATTCAAAGCAACATATTCAAGTGCTTCAAAAATCAGAGTGACACATACCATGATACCCAGACTCATTACCTCATGGAGCCAGACTTACTGCTACTTTAGGAACAAACTGGTGGGTTGGATACTATTTTTGTTAATAAATGGAATGCACTGGAAAAAATACGGGTCCTCTGGGATCATGCTCAAGTTGTATGTCTCTCGGTACTCCATGTATAAGACCCGTGGACCTCAATACGTGATCTCCTTAGTTATCCCTAGGGTAGGGGATAACATATGGCTCCAACTCGGGGACATGTGCTTGTTGGGATAGGGGAAGACCCAAGGTTCAACGCTTAACAGTGCACCAACAAAACCCTGACTATCGGCCCTTTCAGAAACACCTGTGAAGCAGGCTAGGTCTCACCCGAGGTAGATGCAGGGGGGGTTAGAGGATGCAGGTGTCTGTAACCAATCTAGGACACAGATCTGTGATAATAACACTTCGTAGAGTACTCTATTAACACTTAGGATTAACATGCATTAGTTCATTAGCATCGCAAGATATACCCCAAACCCATATCGACAAAGTAACAATAAATATTAAGCACTTTAACCACTAGGAATATAGCATAGAGTTAGATATAATCATTCATTTATATTTAAGTAAAGCACTAAGTATCAACAAATCTATCTATAATAATAAAATCACTAAGAAAATAACATAAATAACATAGCACAAAGCACACTAAATACACAAGATATGCGTGGTTCACCCCAGTGTGGGGCTACGTCCACAAACTGCTTTGTCTTCTTTATTATTCATCCAGATCTTACATTCAATTTCTCTTGTGCACTAAGCCACAGATCCAAGCTTCGTACCAGACAGGAGATCTACGGACTGAGCACTAGATCCTCCTTCCAAAACTAGGTCAAGGCATTGAGCCAACTTCTCTATCGAGCATAGATCCTTAACACATATACATTTTGTTGCACAAAGAAACTCAAAACTACTTGCACTTAGCTACCAAGACTTTGCTACTTCTGCCATACATTCTTACTTATTTATACTTCTGCAATCCCTTACAATAAGGCCTAATCATGGGTAAAACCCCATGGGCCGACATCCCATAACCCATTACCAAAACCCTAGAGGACCCCTTATTGGTTCCACATAGCCCGCAAAGTAAGTGAGATCCACGATCTTAGCTCCGCCTGGGCACTCCTTTCTCAACCAATGTGTCGAAGTCCAAAAAGTAGTCCAAACCTTACCAAGGTTTCCTCAAAACCTCGTTGACAACCAACAGTGCTCACCGTAGAGCACATGAGAACTTTAGCATCTCTGGTATGACATGTGCCTACTAAATATCAACAAAAGGTATCAGTAATCCTTAGGGTGGTGATATCACCCCTTGTTCATTTATGATATAATAAACAAATAAAAGAGCATCTCTAATATAGCATGTGATCATGAGCATACATATGTACAAGTGGAACAAGACAATATGAAAATGCAACTACAACTATGCTAACATGGTATGCAGATGGTATATATAATGGATGCAAATGCCTACCTACCTCTACTTAGCTATTTTTTGAATGTTAGGTGTAGTCAAATAACCAGTGAAACCATCCTACCAATATCTCATAATACTTTCCTCTGTGCTTCATCATAAATTAACATGAGTTAGAGCATGTATCACATCATCGGAAATTGTAAAGTCTAGCTTGTGGAGGCGGGAGGGAGCGACAAAATTATGCCAAGTTACACTTCTAGGAAAGTGCTCAAACCATCTCAGAATGGGATCATGAAAAATCAAAGGCTCCAAATACTGACTCAGAGAATCTGAAGGTTGGATACCTTGGACGTCATCACATCCTGAGTTATCGGAAGGTACTAGCAAGAACCTAGAGGATGGCTAGCAATATTTTAAGGGAAAGTTGAATGACTGAGATAACAAACTTATTCTTAAGGTGTTCAACCTACCCTTGAATTCTAAAAGAATGATTTTCCCTAGAGAAAAATTTGGAAAAGGGACATGTTTCCTAATTGCATCCTTAGTGACATAACATGGTAAAGTAATCGAAGGGAGTTGGAAAACCTTGTCACAAGTATTATTCTTTAGGAAAGCAACGTCCTTACCCTGATCAAGATCTGAGCACAATGGTGGTTGATAATATTCTTCATAGAATAAATCCAAGTTCTCAAAGGAATACTCATCAAAATCCTCAAGGTATGACTGGAAATCATCATGAAAACATAGCACCAGGTCATCCTTGGGTGTTTGGAAAATGTCTATAACTATATCATCTCCTTGTTTCCATATGTCAGAATTATTAGTAACCTGATATGATAGTTGTAAAGGAAACTTTTGGAAATGATCCTAAATGTCGTAAATAGGATCCTCATCATAACTAATCACATCCCATTTACGTTTCCCAACATGTATGAACTCATGAATATTATCAACCATATCATTACCTCTATCATAACATGAAAGCATTAATACATCTAAGGGCTCCTCTAACACCTTTTCACTTTCCAAATCATAAAATAAAGCATCATCAAAATCTTGGAAAGGGAAACAACTTACCGTATTTACGTCTTCTTATGCATGAGTGTCGAAGACTTGGATGAATTCACCAAATGGAAGAGAAAGCATCAGTTCCTTGTCCTTGTGACTTGCCCCTGCATCTTCAGCTTCAAAATATGAAGGGTCTAGCTCTTTCAAGGATTCACTTTCCTCGTCACCTACTGAATCATAGAATATGGTATCATCAAAAACCTGAAAATGAAAGTGACTAACCTCATTCTCTTCTTCTTGTGCAGGAGGAATACAATATCGAATGGATTCATCAAAGGGAGGAGAACACATTAATACTTCATCATCATGATTTATATCTTTAGGCTCTCAGTCTTTAAACAGATCCTCATTATCCTGGGTAGAAGCGTGAGTAAATTCTTGATCTTCCTCATGGGACTGGTAACCTTCATTAGGATCCCTCTCCTCAACCTCTTTTTGGTTGATGACTTGTTCCCATATTTCCTAGGATTCACTAACAAATATCTCAAGGGAAACTAATCTCTCCAGACTAAGAGTATCTGGGGTATATTTGGGGGTCATCAACTTTGATTGCTAGAGTAAAGATCTTTTTTCCTTTGAACAAGGAGATATTTTCCTCGATTTGTATAGCCATGAAATAATATTATTGGATTGTTCTTGGCCCCTTTTCACTGAGGAGAAATCCTAAATGCACTAAGAGTGCATTGGTATAGAGGTAAGCGAGGTACTTATCTTTAGGATGATGGCTTCTACAAATATTTTGTAGCAAATTCTCAAACCTGATATGGAATTCCTTGGCAGTCTCATTCTTAGTTTGTTTTATGTATTCGAGTCTTTTTATTGGTATGTGGATATCTTCTATCTTAATATTCCATTTCTTGAGAAATTTTTCTTCCAATTGGTCCATAGATGTAATGTCGGCATCAAGGAGACTGTCATACCATTTCCTATCTTTTCGATGAAGAGTGGCGGAGAAGAGTTTCATCGCCAAATCTTCAGCATCATCACTAATAGGGTGGAGTTGAAAGAAAGCACAAAAATTATCCATGTGATCTTCCGCTATAACCCCATTATTACCAGTGAATCTAGGGAGCCAAAGTTCATACTTCAGAGGAATTTGTCGAGGGTAACAAGGAATTTCACTCATATCTAAGGGTTTAAAATTACTTGGGTCCCATTGAGAAGCCATGATTGGATTTATTATTTGTGGAGTCACTAGATAATACTTCTATCGATCATCAAAGGGAAAAGAGGGAATCACCCTCAATGGAGTCGCTAGGTAATATTTGTGAAGTAAAGGCTTTGAGTAAAAGGCTTACCAAAAGTTTTGTCGTTCAAGGAAAAATGACTCGATGCTCCTCGGCAACAATGCCAAAAATGTTATCGCACAATCTGTACTTGCCCAAAGCCCAAGGCAAGTGAGGCAAGATTGGCATAACAAGGAGGTGACCTATCAATGTCACCTTAATAGGAAACCTCTTTTCGTTTAGGAGTATGTTAAGATTACCCCAAGGGAAATGTCCCTAGTGACCTAAAGGATTGATGAATCTAAAGAAAGCATGCAAGAATACCCCCCTTTCATTGGTCACTCAAGTCAAAAGGTATTTATGTCTTAAGAGATGAATCAAATGTAAATGGATGAATTGTACCTTCCCAGAACAAGACAAAATATGGTAGTTTCAAGTACAAAATGATGTTAATGCTTCAATAAGACAATGAACCTTTGAAATATATGTTGGTTGATATCAAATTGAAACAACATGAAAGTTTACAACAGCAATAAGTATTTTGTAACAGATGCAAGAAATATGCTTCTAAATTGATTAAAAAGACAATGAAAAGGTAGCTTTTAGTAGGCAGAATGATAATCAACTGTCACAAGCTAATTTAGAAGTGTTTATCTAGAATTAAATGTAATTTATGCAAAAAAATTGCTACAATTAGATGGTTGTGGCAAACATTTATAACAACAGCAAGTAAATTAGTTATCTAGGCTAAGTTAGGGTTAGTTTTAGTTATTAAAAGCTTAGGAGAAGAGTGTTTGAGTGTTTAATTAATCCTCCAACAGAGAGAGAGAGAGAGAGAGGTTAGAACTAGTGTCTTCTAGGGCTTATGGATTCAAGTGGACGACATATTCTAAGGATGCAAATCAATTTTGATAGTGCACAAAAGTCTAAGAGGGAGAATTTAGAGGAGAAGTAGTAACTTAAGTCCCCCTATGAATTTTCCTAAAAGAAACAAGATACTAGGGAGTAGGAAATTCTAGGCCCTAACACCTTCCTCTCCTTAGTCTTCTTATGGGAAAAACTTAAGCAAAGATAACTAGGTCAAAACCTTAGAGTGCTAGCAAATTAGGGCTCTAGGGTTTTACTAGTCACTAGATCAATTCAACGAAAAGCTTGGCAAATAGAAAGTAAGAAAGTAGAAATTTAAGTTCCTTACTTCAAGCATTAAGTATACCATGCAATTTCATATTCTTGTATGAGAAAATAAAACCATACATAAATCATTCAACAAATGACAAAAAAATGCATATTTTATGTGCTTGCACCAAGAATAATCATGAAAATACCATGCAAGATCACCATAAAAGCTTCCAAGATT
Organism: Picea mariana; assembly: GCA_032191745.1. NCBI lineage: Eukaryota > Viridiplantae > Streptophyta > Pinopsida > Pinales > Pinaceae > Picea > Picea mariana. The sequence continues at coordinate 10,965 of JASDQU010946557.1, read as the reverse complement.
GATCCAACTTGCAAAAATAAGCCTTATACAAGAGTGTGCCTCACAATTTCAGCCAATATCCATCACTAGGGCACAAATTTTAGACATATCCTCTTGTGTGAGGAGTTGTTGTGTGTAAAATGAAAGTACTTTGTGTTTATTTATACAAAAATGGTGACCTTTAATTAATTTTAGCTCAAAATAAGGCCGACCTAGCCAATTTACAAATAAATTCAAATTTGACATAAATAAAATTAATTATCATCTAAAGACACCTCCAAGGGTGACCTCATGCCCTTTTAGGGTGAAGTTGAGGCCCTAAGATGGAACGTTGAGCCTATAATGTAGAACGCTTGGCCTCCAAAGGACCCAGATGATGCCCACACATGCCACCAAGCTCACAACTACCTCCAAAATGAAAACCCTAGCTCTGGGTGACGTCCAGGATCATGATGGTGATGTCTTGGGCCTTCAAGGGCCAACTTCCATAAGTAAGAGAAATATCCCCCTAGGTCTAGGTCTGCCAAGGTGCCTTCAAAGGGAATGTCCTTCTTTGTTCTTGGTTCCAATCTTCAATGTCTTATTACCTCTGGATAGGGTTATAGCATCCATCTGTGGACTTTAATTATCCCCCATGAAGGTCCTAGATAATCATTCCCTCATGTGTACCTGTCAACTGAGAAAGGTCCTGTAGCAAAAACAAGTACGCCCTATAAGGATTCATAAGTCACATGGATCATAGCATGTAAATCACATCTAATAATAAAATTACCCAAACATGTGCATCAAAACCCCCTTAACCCAGACAAATGCTCAAAGACGTTATGAAATTTGACAAGTTAGGTTTGGAGAAGGTCCGAGTGTTTCTAGGTTATATAAGTGTATGAGGTGGCATAGGGTAAGTGTTTGGGCATGAGGTGCAGTAATAACAGGGAAATGTAAGTCTCACATGTCGATGGATTTGTAGAGGGAAAGTTGTACATTGTCATAAATGTTATTTTTTCCTAGCCCATTCATTTCCTTTTACTCTTAGCTTTATTTTTTTTTATCTTTTTCTTTTGTGCTTCAAGGGAATAGTTGAGGGACACTGTCCTGGCTTGATGACCAGAGGTGATAGTGTTATCCACAAACATTTCATGGATATAATAAGGTTGGATTGTGATGAGACCCCCTTTCTCTTGGCTATGCCACCAAGAGCCACTACCCTGGTTTGGTGACCAGATAGGTGGTAGTGTCATACCGCTACATGCCCATGGTCATAATAGGTCGACTTGTGATGAGACATCTTATCCATCAGCTTGTACCTTGAGTGTTTATGTATCTTATGGGTTCCTTTTTCTTACTGAGAAGTTTTTTACTGCTTTCTCAGGAATCCCTAGGTGAAGCATCTCAAAGGTTTCAACATTGGATTTTAACTCTTTTCAGCTACGTTTACCCTCTAGGCCTTGTTGAGGATTAAAAGTGAAACGATGAATACTATGCTCGCAAATGATTGCTAAGATTTATTATTTATCTATATTAATAATATACTGATAGGTGGGACCCCCTTGTTATACTCATTGGAATATGGTGGATAAGCAGCGCTTATATTTTTTCTATCCATATGATGGTAGCAACATAGTTTTCTACAGTTCATTTGTTTCAGATCATGGTTTAAAATGTTTGCGTTAATATGTGGTGGTTGGTGATTAAAACATGGAGCTAAATGGTTTGGATGATCCCTCATAAAATATGATAATGTTGCCTTTTTGGATGAAAGAGTTATACTCCAAGTTTTAATGTTGTGTATTGTTCGTGGTGAAGGTTGGATGATCATGACCCTTTCTATTATGGTTATGCGCATTGAGTTGCATAGTGGGTTGTGTTCCTAGCACATTTTCATTTGAAGGAATTTGATATTGGCAAGGGGTGGCACACCTTGGACTATTGCGCAATTTGCAAAAGTAATATGGAAATTTTAGGGTTTTAGTTGATTAACGGTTTGAACGTAGTGCTATGGTGAGTTGGCTAGTGGGCTTGGCTCGTACTAAAAATTCAATGAAGTCTGAAGGGAGAAGCGACGTGTAGTAAATGAATGATACTCAAAATCCCCTCGAGCCTGTCACCCTAGTCATTCTTGCATTTTTGGCCCTGGCAGTTGTTGTTTCTCTGCCTTGCTTGATAGTGGAGGAAGTATATAGTCTTAGTTTTTCTCCTCGCATAGACTTTTCCAGGTATGGGTTCTTTAAATTTTCTATTCATGAGAGTTAATATTCCCTTTAAATCAAATTTTGGCTCTGGTTTCTCATGGTCTGTGTGATTCTCAAGCTGTTATGATGTTTTGGAAATGTGTTTTGGTTGCATTTTTAGCTTTCTGTGGTGGTCATTCAAGGGTTGTTGGATTTTAAAAGTTGGTCACATGGTCCTTGCTATGTGTAATTGTTAACTGGAACTATTGAGTAAAGATTGTAGTGGAGCCTGATTGGTAATGGATTGGTTTTCGGGTCTGGCTTCTCTGTGGAAGTTGTTTATCACAGTTTGCCTAAACTCTGGGATTTTTGAACCAAATTTTGTCTCTGGTTGGTCGTGGTTTGTGTGATTCTCAAGTTGTTATGATGTTTTGGAAATGTGTTTTGGTTGCATTTTTGGCTTCCTATGGTGGTCATTCTGGGGTTGTTGGATTTTAAAAGTTGGTCACATGCTCCTTGCTATGTGTAATTGTTAACTGGAATTATTGAGTAAAGATTGCAGTGGAGCCTGATTGGTAATGGATTGGTTTTCAGGTCTGGCTTCTCTGTGGAATTTGTTTATCACAGTCTGCCTAAACTCTAGGATTTTCGAATGCCCCACCATTATCTTCAAATTACTTGTCTTTGTGACTAAGTATGCCCATGCCATGTTTGACTCTATGGTTTTTTATGTGAACTATGATGAAAGATTGAAGCATTCCATGCCTTGTCTTGGCAAAAACCTCAGTTGTTGTCTTTCTTGATATGACCCCACCATGGCCATTTCCTGGTAAACATTACACAATATGAAGACAATGCTACCCAAAGGTTGATGAAAGCATTATTCATGCTTTTTGGTCAGGCACGGGTTTATATTTGGTCGCTCATTACGCAGTGTTGTTAAAAGGGGTTGGCTTCGTTTGTTTTTCTGTTGAAAGTTGCAGTCTGTTGTTTTGAAACCCATACAACCAAGAGCAATATTGCATGTTATTGTTCTGTGGTAAATTATGATAGGGAACCTATGGAATGAGTTGTTTGTGAAATTCAAATTCCAAACTCTCTGGTCGAACTGCCTATTGTCTCTTCCACTTGCTATATTAAACCCTGAATATAATATTGAGATTGTATTTACTCCAGTTTGAGGTTGATGGAAGCACCATGAATGCTTGGTTACTTGGGCACAATTTTGTTGGGTCCCTTGTTTGGTAATTCTGGAATATATTTGTACCCACCTCTTCATTTGAAGCTTATGGTCAAAGTATTGAATGTTATTTTTGGTTCAATCATTATGTTGATTGTCTAAAAGGGACACCTGTGTTCAAAATGTTTGAGGCCTAAATAAGAGTGATAACGTCCAAAATGATTGCATTGAACAATGGTTAAATAATTGATGGATATGAGTTGATTTTCAACACTATACGTACTCGTGTTGGTTTTAAAAGATTAAGTATTGGAGTTAATGTTATGGTCGTGGCTCAAAGGCTATTGTGGTTCCCTATAGTGATTATAATGTCGTATGTTATGACTGTCGAATAATGATAATGTGGATACAATGGTTACTGTGATTAAATAATTCTGGTCATATAGTTTATTGTGTAAATATTTTGGAAACCAGCAAGCAAATTTGTCAAAGAAAATACCAATTTGGATTATTGTTTTGGAAAAGGAACACTTGTTAAACTTTGAAATTATGGATAGAGATATGATTTGGTTGCATTTAGGGTGGCGTGTTATGATTTTTTTCAATTGAACAGTATCCATATTGATTCCCTATAATTCTATCATTTTTCACTAATTACATTCCCCTCATAATCCTGATTTCACTTATTGCATCCATGTTCTGTGATATAAATTTAAAAGGAAAAGTTTGTGTAGAAGCGACAAAGGGATAACATAGCAGGGGATGTGACTAATATTTTGATATTTTTATACACAGTCAAATTGTCGGTTAATTGATCGAACAGTATTCATATATTGATCCCCTATCATTATACCACTTTTTGCTAATTACACTCCCTCCATATTTCTCACGAACCCTATGACCCCCTGTTCACTTGGAAATTAACGAATGGTTTGTTATGCATGGATTTGCATGTATCTCATGTCAATTTTTGAGCCAGTTTTTTATTCATGTATGCAGAGTGTCATGTATGGTTTATTAAGAGCTTCATTACTGGAAAATTGCTGCTACAGGGTGAGATTTTTCAGTAGAGGCAGCAATGGTCGAAATAATAGAGGTAGGGGAAATTGGAACCGAGGCCATAGCAGGCCTAGATTTTCCATCCATTTTGATGTTGATCCTCAAGAATTGAACCAAATGTTCCAATTTGGTTTCTTTAATTGGGTTGGCCATGGAATAATGCATCCTCGACCAGAAAGACCCCTTTTTCAGCCTCCTCGGAACATCATTGGAATTCTCATTCCTCCACATGTGTCCTTGCAGCCTGAAGTCCTCGCAAATGATGGTTGGCAAGAGATCGTCAACTAGCCTATCTCTCACCATCGTGTTTAGCCCACTATGTCATTGCCTTTTCCACCACCTGTCAATCCCAATGTCCAGATTTCCCATGTTGTTTCACCAGTTCAATTTTCACACGCTAGTAAGAGATTAAAAATTGATATTCCCCAACCTGTGCAAGACAAGGGAAATGCAATTTCCTCCTCTTATTATCCCTACAATGATTCCTCAAAATCCATCTCTTCCCGCATGAATTTGAAGGATGATTATTCCCATGTGATCAACGAGATACAGTCGCAAGGCCCTAATCAACCACGGGCTACTTCCGAGTTGTTTAAGGGAAAAGCAGTGAAAAAAGGAAAATTTCCTCACAAAGTGGAAAATATGGTTTTTAGATTATGTTTTAATGATTTCAGTTGATGAAGACAATGCTTAGTGGTTTTCAGTATTTTTGGACAGCAAACTTTGTTTTGGTATTTTGTGGATAATGTGGACATATATATTCTTTTTGGATATGATATAAATTATTTATGATATTTAAATATCTAGTTGGGAAGATATTAAAGGGAGTTACAAGGGTGGCATATGGTTAAAATGATTTTTTTTTTGTATTATATTTCATGAGTTATAAGGAAAAAATGACGGGAGTCACAAGGGGTCCCACCTACCCATTTATTATTAATTAAGACCCTTAACTATATTATTATTATTTATTTCTCCTAAACTAATTAGTTAAGTTAAATAAACTTAACTAAACAAAGTAGTTGAACTACTTCAACTTATTTGGAAAGAATAAAAGTTGAATGAGAAGAAGAAGAAAAGGAGATAGAAGGAGAAAGCAAGACTAAGGTTTGCTCTTTGGTTGCATGAGATAGTTTCAGTTTTCATTCATTTCTGAGTTTATTCAAAGCCTAATTATCTTTTTGACAGCAGGGTCTTGTTGTAGACAGCAAGGTTCAAGACTGAACCAAAATTTTTCATACGCTTGTTTTAGAGGTGTGTTTTCCCTTGACTAGGTTTTGAGGAAACATTGGTCATGTTTGACCATTTTTGGGACTTCGACGGGATGGTCGAAGACGGAGCGCCCAGGCAAAGTAGAGATCGTTGGATCTTGCTCATTTTTTCGGATTTTTGGGTTTTAGGATTTATGTAATGGGTATGGGATGTCGGCCCATGAGTTTACCCATGCTTAGGCCTCTTTTGTAATGTATAAATAAGTATCTAAGTGATGTAAGAAGTAGTTCTACTCAGCTTTGTGCAAGAGCCTATGAAGGTTGCTAAGTGTGAATAGTTGTGATTTCTTCATGTATATTGTATGTTGAGGCTTGCAGAGTTAAGTGCAAGTGATTGTAAGAAGGATTTTTGCTTTGACATGATTCAGGAAGGAGAATATAGCGAGGTGCACACAGATCTCTAGTCCTTGCAGAGTTGGATTTGTGGCTTGGTGCATGTAAGCAGATTGGAAGAAGCTAATAAAGAAGAAGAAGAGTTGGTGGATGTAGCCCCACACTGAGGTGAACCATGTATATCCGGTGTCGATGTGCTTTGTGATATGTTGTTTATATGCACAGGTCCTATTTTTCTTTGTTGTAAAGTTGTTGGTCATGAGGTTTTGGAATGCCCTAGAATGATTGCTAAAGTTTAAAATATGAACATGAGATAAGAAAACTACGAAGGAGGTCAAGAGACTAATAATATGCTAGAACACTAGAAAGAATCATAGGTTATATTATTGTAGATGAAAGAAACACTGAATGATCACAGAGACATCAGTTTACTAGAGATATTAAAAGAGAAGGAGTGCATACAAACAAGAATAGGAGACTTCGACATAGACTGTGTTCTGGATGAGGAAACATAGGTGAACATTATGCCAGAAAGTACTTGGGAAATTTTGGGAAAGCCTGCTATGGTTCCTTCATTGGGAGGGATAGGCTTGTTTAAAGGAAAAATTATAACCCTATGTGGAAGACTTACTCATGTACCTATGATTTCCCATGGAACATCAACTAAAGAAGAATTTGAGGTCATTAAGTTTTTTGAGAACGACACTCCTTTTGCACTTTTTTTAGGAAAGACTTGGATTGAGAAAGACCAGATCCGAAGGAAAGCAGAAGAGGTAGCTACAGAACAGAAAAAGAAAGAATTAAGGGATTTCATGGCTAGGATAATATTGTTCTTAATAGAATAACAAGAGGACAAGACAAAGAAACTGAGGGCCAGAGAATTAGTTGTCGAGGTTGAAAGCATGCAAGAAGGCTTAAAGAACCTATCCATGTAGGAGAGAAAAGTACCTACCCCAGAAGCGGTAAGAGAAGAAGTATTACTACTCGAACACTATGAAAGACGCTCAGCAGTGCAAAGTTACTATGCTAAGAGAAGATAAGAATAAAAATGGAAAGAGGAATCTAGAGACTCAGATCATAGGAAAGAAGGAAAGAAAGTTGAGTAAAAATAAAGCAAAGTTAGAAAAATTGCAGGAGGGTCCAGAAAAGAGTTCGCAGAAGGCAGGCTTGCAAAACTTCAACCTCATCGGAATAGAAGAACAGCATAGACTGGTACTTCACCACGGTAAAGAAATATGACCATTGGAGGCATCCCGACCATTAGAATGATGCTCTGAAATGGCTAGAATCGTAATTATTTTCAAAAAGACTGCCATTCCACATGATCATTGGACTAAGCATGCAAGGACCAGACCCTCATAAATTATACCCAAGGAAGGTTGTAGATTGCACCCTGGCGCAGTGAACAAAGGAAACATAAGGTGATGTGGAGAAGGGAAATTGAGGCTACAAGGTAGCCTCCATCCAAGATGGCGCAGTGCACCTAGCTTTCCAATTGATCGTTGTTAAGCTCGTTAGGAAGAACAGACCAATGCAAGTCACGGGTTTTGTCATCAACCTTGCAGGGAAGTGCATTGAAGGGATGCAGATGAACTGGGCGAGCTACCTTGTCAATGAGTTGGAGAATGACTATCGTGAAGCGCAAGACCAAGGCTATGAGTTCCCCTTTAGCTAGTTACTAATACTCAAAGAATTTTTCACTTGGGATATGCCAGAGGAAGTGGCATTCCCGGAAGTTGAGCCATTAGAACCCCTGGCCGTGAGGTTCACCACCTTTTGGTATACAAGTGACATGGGAAAGAAATGGAAATAAACGCAGTGTTTCATACCTACTACCTACAACTCATGTGATCCATTGATTCATTCCCCCGAATGACTCTGAACATATTTCGTACTTATAGGCCACTAGAAAAGTTTCACGCATACCACCACTTCATTTACATCATTGTGTGCAAGGATGAAAGTAAGGAGGAATTGCAGTAGTATTATAAATTGACTGAGGAAGATATGGAAAATATAACCAAGGAATGGCCTGCAGAATTCCTTGAACCAATTGGAGATGCAGAACTCTCTGACCTCGACCTCATCAAAATTCTTGTGGTCACCTGAGAAGAGTATGATGGACCCAACAGCACCAAGAAAAATAAGAAGGAAGAAGTACAGGAGATAAATAGTGCATTGGATGAAACTACGTCGGATTCACCTAGAGGAGGAGGAGGTGATGAAGTAAACCAAGAAGAGGAAGGGGAAGAAGACAAAAAGGAACAGGGAAAAGTGACACCGCCTAAGTATCCCCTTACAGAGGTCGAAACATCAAGTAAAGTGAAGGTTTCTCCAAATAAACCCTCAGCGCGAAAGAAGTCACGAGCCAATAAGCCTTAGTCACAGACTATGCTCACAGTGGATGATATTGACCTCATCATCGCAGCTATAGTAGATACTTCGGAGGATATTTTTCAGTGAAATGAATAAAAACAGGAGACAATGTATGACAGAATCGAAGCAACGCTGAAAGGGGTACAACAAGCTCTCTATTCGAGCCGCGTAGTATCTACTACGTCGTCATCATCAGAAGGTATAGACTTTGGAGATGAGCCTACCCAACTACGCAGATTAGCAGATGTGACCGAGGCTTGCCTTCGTCATGTATAGGAATAAAAAGAGAAGGCCGCAGAGGCCTTGAAGCAAGCAAAGGAGGAAGCCCTAGAGCAACGTCCGGTTGCGCAGCAATAGAAAGATGACCTCTGGGCGAATTTTGAAGAGGACAGAGAGGAGATCCAGATAGAAAAAGAACAGTTGCTCATGGAGTATATGGGAGTTAAAGAGGCAGTCACTAGAGCACTTTGCTCTATGTCAGGATTGACCCACACTAGCACATATGACCAAATTTGCAACGATTTTTTGTTGATATTGCCACACTTATCCGTCGCAATTTCCACGAAAGCCAAGATTTTTTTTCGTCGAAATAATTTCGTCGCTATATCCACGATCCAAGTGTGCGTGGAAACATCGACAAAATAAGTTCTCCACATGTCACCACCTTCAATATTAGTTAACCCTATGAATCATCGCAATTACGATGAATTATGTCACAATAACAACGAAGAAGTGTGGCAATTACGACGAAAATTCGTCGCAATTTCGACGAAAATTTATGCCAAGCCAATAACTTATGATGCAAATGTTGAATGCGTGACGCAAAACCGTTGCCACTTGTGACAAAAATCTGTGGCAATATCAACGAAAATATATCTCAAGACCAAACTTACGATGCAGATGTTGTATGTGTGACGAAAATTCATGGAAAATTGTGACGAACTCTCATCGCTATTGCGACGGGTGTGGTAAAATACAAAATTTGTTTTCGACAAACTATCGTCGATATTGCAACGATGGATTTAAGTTTTAAAAAAAAAAATCACATGAGATATGGTATTACCATATTACATTGTAATATGGTATACCATATTGTATTCCATATTACAATGTAATATGGTAATGCCATATTACATTGTAATATGGCATTACTATTACACTGTAATATTCTAATATTCTAATATATTGTAATATATATATCCCCTACAAATAATCAAAGCACTAATCAACCAAATATTGGAAGCATGTGTTATCATGAAGTTGGATTAGAAGTAAGGATACCAATATGACAATATACACAAAGAATAATTTGGAATATTACTTTCAAAAAAACACATGGATTGCATGAGTGAGTCAATATGCAATTTATATTACACAATACTATGACAAAACTTATAAGATTTATGGATGATATCTTAAGACCATTTCTCAAACTTGTTTATTGTAGCCTCCTTGGATGATATTTTGACTTTTAGCAAGATTTGGGAAGATCATTTGAAGCATTTGGAGATGATATTTTTAACCCTTCAACACAATTAATTGCAAGCCAACATGAAGAAATATGAGCTTGGAAAACAATTATTGTTGTGTATGGATTTTCTATTTAGAGGATGTGAATTGTGTATTGACCTAAGAAATATAAAATTCATTGTAAATTGGTTGATCCCAAATAATTTAATTGAACCAAGGTAATTCATGGGGTTAGCAAATTATTTAGGAATGAAGTGTCTCTTCAATGCACATTAGAAAAGGCAAGTATAACCTTTCAATTCATTGCAATTGAAAACCAAGTAAATGAAGCTTTGACTTGAAAGAATTGTAATGCATCAATATTAAATATAATGAAACTTGCAATTTCATTTGAAATCAAAGAAAATTCCGCATGATACATAATGGTGGAACCTTTGATACAATGAAGGAGTTGGATAACATAACACTTGAAAATTTTGTTGGTGCAATCATAATATACCCAAATAAGACAAGGAATTGTACATCATAGTTTAGGCATTGAAGTACTACATGAATTATTTGTTGGGAAAACAAAAAAAAATTAACTCAAATCATAAGCTTTTATAATCCTTGTCAATTGATCCAAGTCACAACAAAGCCCAGACTTCATGTGGATGGTATCCTGCAACATTTTGATTCGGTAATCAAGTATGATAAATATATACAAAACCACATGGTCAATTTCCTTTAATACCTTTGATGTTTTATTTGACCATATCTCTAAAATTAAACTCTTATGTACTTGAAAAATATAAGGGATTACCTACATCTAGCTCAAATTTTGGAAAATGGTTAAAACCTTACAAAACTTGTATATATATGAAAGTCTCGAGTCTTAGAGATGAGTGTTCGTGCTCTTTTCGTCAATGGGTGAGCAAAAAGTGAGCACTTACATGCCTAGTTGGGCTCTTCTATTCATGACAGCTGTAATGCAAAAGGTTAGAAAGAAAACAATAAAGATATCAACAAGAATTAAACAAAAACTAAATAACAACATGAGCATGAAACTAAAAACTAAAAACAAGTGACAATGGAACAAGTTCACCAATAGATAGGCTGATCTGATTAGTGAAATCCAGAGGTACACAAA
>JASDQU010946556.1:30690-54104 GCA_032191745.1 Picea mariana | reverse complement strand
CCATGCTCAGGTCACTCCTGCTCTCGGTACTCCATGTCTAGGACCATGTGGGCCTCGAGACATGATCTCCTAGTTATCCCTAGATATCGGGGATAACAGGCCCGCAATGCTCTTACAACCTCCATGTGTCCTCTTAATGAAACCACAGTTTGAATTGTGGTCCACCCTCAATATCTTAAACTCCTCTCAAATCCTATCCCCGCAATGCTACGGGATCGTCGATCTCAAGATCTTGACGATAATGGCTAAATCGACGATTTAGATCTGCGCCTCTCAGATATATGGACCAAGTCTGCTCCCTCGAATCAACGGTCGAGATCTCCTCGCAATTTCAGACTCTAGGAATTTGAAATCTCAAACCCAGCTTCCTTCCACACTTCAATCCTCCCGAGTTGACAATCTACGGACACCTTTCCTACTCAATCAACGGTCCTGCCTTCATTCCAGGTGGTTGACCTTTCAACCCAAATCAATGGTCCTATGGCCCTCTTCTCGATTGGAGGTCGATATCTCCTCTGAGTCTCTGGACTTCTAAGATCTCAAATCTCAAACCTATTTTTCCCCAATGGCTTTTACTCGGAGTCTAAGATCCACTGACATATGTCTTCCCTGAATCCAACGATCGAGGATCACTTCTGGACTTTACCCGGAATGTATGGATCTACGCCACGTTCCTCTTTGATTCAGTGGCTACAAATCACTTCGGGACTTTACCCAAAGTTCACAGATCTCAAACCTATTTTTCCCCAATGGCTTTTACTCGGAGTCTAAGATCCACTGACATATGTCTTCCCTGAATCCAACGATCGAGGATCACTTCTGGACTTTACCCGGAATGTATGGATCTACGCCACGTTCCTCTTTGATTCAGTGGCTACAAATCACTTCGGGACTTTACCCAAAGTTCACAGATTCATGCCACGTCTCCCTTAGATCTCACTATCCAAATATTTCTTCGAAACTTCGGGTCTTCACGCTTCAGCGATCTCAGTTCTCAACCTGAAAACCCACTTCAGCTTTTCCCTAGAGTTCGATATTTGTTGACAAGTGTCTCCTTACATATCAATGAATCACGGCTCTTCGGGCTTCAGGTGTTTCAACACTTCAAACTCCGCCTTCCTCTATATCTTTCGACCTGTTGACATGTACCCTCCTGGATTCAACGGTCCAGATCTCCTCTCTCGCAAATCGGGATTTCGCGTTTCGTGACTTTGGAGGTTGGCTTACCTCTATCTCCCCGATTCTCGATTTCTTGATATTCACCCGCATCAAATCAATTGTCAAGAAGGGTCCCGATAGATCCTTAGATCTATGGTCCAGATCACGTCATAACTTTGGGTTTCAGGAGTTTAGTCATGCCAACGTGCGAATCACCCAATGTGAAATATTGCAAATCCTAAAGGAGTTGAGGCATTAACACCTGTGCTCCTTCTTCAAATCTAATGGTCGCGATAGACCCTGGGTCCTCTCGAACGGATCTCATCCGTTCATATTCTAAATGAAAGGATATTCCCTTTCGATACTTGAACCTCACTGTTCTTCCTGAGCTTCGTCATTTATGAAGGATTTAAGAGCGTTGTGCTCTTTCTCCTAGGCTTAACACTTAGAAGGGTCTTATGCACTATTCTTGCACTCCTTCATCAAGTCTAGAACTTAAGTGGTTCTTGGTCTCTGCTTGCCTCGCAGAGAGCCCGTGCATACCTGCACTACCCCTCCTGATCATAACCAACTCTATTCTCCAAGGGACTCAAAACAATTAGGAGGGTCGACATGCGTACATGAAATTGTACCTAAGGTCAACAAACTCACAGTTCTTGGCTCTAGCTTAAGCCACCACGGAACACAAGCATTGTTGAGTATAAAAACACATCCAATTCATACAATTTCCTACTTGCCTAATTACACAATCAAGCAAGAATAAAGGGAATACAGTATAATCATTAAGCGAATATATCCATCCCTGCAGCGTTCATAGGATATCCAACTTTAATTCACAGTACCACTTGAATACACAAGATATGAGAATACTTATCTATTACAAGTGGTAGCCAACTAACTGACTGTGGGTGTTCATCCTTCCACCCTACCATAGGCTCAGAGGCATTCAATCTTAGCACTCTGGCCACCCTCGTGCCAAGCCATGATATCACTAGGGAACTCTCACAATTCTCAAGGGTTCTTTCTCTATTCAGCTTCTGCTCGGGTTTTGTTCTCTGCAACATTCAGATATTTCTCTCTATTATGGCCTCGATGAGGTTTATCAGATGCTCACTCAGCATCAAGCTCGTGGCATTCTATTCCTTATCCCCTGGAGAGCTTCACGCATCTTCTTTTCGAGCTTGTGCGCCCGTCTGGTATCTCCTCTTTGGTTGTCCGTGTGTATCTATCTTACCTTCCTTCTTTTGGAAGGTTACCGACCCATCACGTTCCTTCTTTTAGAAGGAAGCTCGGGTCTGCAAGTCTCTGTGGTACTTCAGGATGACATTCTGCAACTATACCATGCTCCCATTTGTGGGGGTTGTTGATAATTCAACCATTGGTCCTTTCTTCATTAACGGATTTCTCTCCTTGGGATCCGAAGGAGGTTTTTCATCCTCATCAAGGGAAATTTGGGGTTATTTGATATTATGAAACCTCTCGTATAGCTTTCACATTCTTCCTCTAGTGATATCATGGCTAGTACTTTCAAGGCTTCACCCCCACAGTCAGTTATTGGCAACCCAAACAATAATACATTTACATTGTCCACATGCCTTAGCATGGTAATCCTATTTTATGATTAAGTTACAAACTGGGGGAAATAGGGTGTTACAATTCCCTCCCCCTTAAACGAACACTGTCCTTGGTGTTCTTTCTCAAAAACACATGACATGCCTTTCTCATTCAGCTGTTTCAAAAATCTTGATATTTCTCTCTTGGTCAGGTCCTTTTTCAGACCCCTAATCTTTTTCACCTGCTTTTAGTAATTCTTGGACAATCAAGCACGTTAATCATAGTCTTATGCGAAAACATTGCATAAAAATTTCTAGGAAAATTTTCATAATCTTAGCTCAATAATTATCTACACAGTTTGTGGATTTGTATCCACATTGTTGTTTTGTTATCCAGGCCCATTGTTTTTTCTTGACATACCCCTTGGGTGCATGATCCCAATCAATATTTTACAATAACTATCAAGGTTTCATCTTCCTTGCGGTCACTCACCCTTCAGGCCCAGGCTCAGACATCCCCTTCACTGCTATACAGTCCCTCAAGTGATCCATCTTTCCCTGCCAAGGTTTTATCGCATATAAAGAATTCCATAGACTCTATCGAGTCTTACATTCGACGCATCCCTCAGACTTGCTCTGTCGAGGCGTCCCTCTAGATTGTCTTACCTCAACACAATATATTTCAGGTGATCATGGCTTATTACGGGGTTCTCATGGCTCAGTAGTAGCCATTGTTCATCATCTGTCCTTTACGGACAAATATTTTCTTCTTACCTGTATCACAGGCACACAAAAATTCATGAGACATCATAAAAAAAAAATTAAATTTAAAATTTTATTGTAAATCTGTCACCCACAGATTTCCAAATTCCACCTTTTGTTTTCATATTTGTTCTGTACAAGAACCTGATTCATAATTATGGGACTTTCCTTCCCGTAGCGGTTTGGCTCAGCAGGTAATTGGTCTTCCTTATGGGCTTACAACGCTGCCATATCCAAGACCCCTTTGCTTCCTGCACTTTCAACTTCAATCAGCCAAACAAATTGTTAGTTTCCCATGCACATATATTTTATTACACCTTTATAATGTTGTCACAAACAATTTCAAAGATGTGCATACTAACAATCAATTTCAATTTCTCAAAAAGGGAAATACCATTCCTTGCAGTTTGGCTCAGCAGGCAATCGGTCTTCATTATGGGCTTACAATATTGCCATATGCAAGACCCTTTTTCTCCCTACAATTCATTCTTTTTACAACCAAACAAATTGTTAGTCTCTCATGCATCCATGTATATATACATCTATATTCAAAACCATGCATACTAACAGTTCATCGCATCTATATAAACATAAAAAGGGAATCCCATTCCTTGCCTATGCCCCATTTCAACATACCACACCTTTCAAAATGTAATTCAACATTTCAAAGGATTTAACAAACATGTTAGTATTCATGGCCACATTCATACCCAATGCACTCTTGCATTGATTTCAAGTTTGTCACACTTTATGACAGGTTCTTGACCATGGTGTGTTGGAATTTAGCCAACCTCTTCACCACATGGCTTATTCATTTTCATTCTGGTGCAGACCCCCCTTCTCTCCAAGGGTTGCGCGACCTCCCGGTCTAGTATCTTCTCAAGACTGAATTGAAATAGTCTTCGACTCCCTGCTGGAACCTCTAAGAAACAGTCCACATGTCTCTTTAAAAAAAAAAAAATTGCTCATGTGAACAAGCGCTAAGCGCAAGTCTCCTCCACGTGACCACGCCTTGTGACCACACGCCTATCCGAAAAGGCACACCGTGATTTCAAGTATCGACTATATGAGTCAACCAACTTTCTGTCCTTCGAACTCTTGAGTTCTGAAATTCTGACAAGGGCCTAGCGCATGCTAGCTCCTCCCTTATCATCCATTCATATGACCCTTCACTATGACTTGGGGCCAATCCTTCCAAGCGTGTCAGGATTTTGCGTATCGAGAACTCCTGATGCGATTCACTTCCGTTCTCCCGATCCTCCGATACCCAAAATTGCAAAATATTTGGATCGGATCAACGGTCCACACTAGCTCTCTAGCCAATGGCTATGATCAAGTTGTGATTTCTCGTTTCGTGAATTCTCACAACTCTGCCCTTTGACCTTTCCACTCTGCGAGTCAACGAAATGCTGATCTCTTGCCACGTGTCCCCTTTCAAGGGATGGTCCTGATGATTTTGGGATTTCTTGTTTCGGGGTTTTGAAAATTTCACTCTTCTTCTTCCAAATCTTCTAGTTTTGCGAAATTCTGATAATTCCTCATGACTAACCAGTGCACTACTTCTCCGAGATCTAACGGCTTGAAATATTTCAGCTCCTCCTGAATGGATCTTGAAATCGATCTGACGACTGAGATTGATTTCCTTACGATGAACGGCTCACGTTCATCTCCTCTGTGAGGTTCTCGATTAACTTGATTTGATTAGAGTTTTCTTTCACGATCTTCACGATCTTGATCTGTAGTTGATCGAAGGGATTTCTACAATTTCTTAGTAAAGGTTTTTGACCCCCCCCCCTTTTTTTTAGTCAACATAGATCATTTGGTTCAGATCCTCCTGCGTCATACAATAAGTCTTCACTGCCAGAGGTTCACACCTCCATCATTCGGGTTCTCCTTCCCGAATCATACCCTACTTGGGTATCCATGGCATACAATTGCCCTTTTAAAATTTTGTGCATAACATTAGACAATAAGATATTTCAGAAAGGATTCTTACCCAATCTTTTCATACATGTTCTTGGCTGCTAGCACCCTCTTTCTAATTTTTACCTCATCAGCAGTTCTTTTAGGGGGATTCTTACAGTCCTGTCAACAATCTTTTGACCGCAACCTTCCCATGGTCATCCTCTACTTTAGGTTTTCCATCATTAGCAACTGTCTTCCTCAACAGTTCCAATTCCTTTCTATACACAACATGCATCATTATAATCACAATTACATTAGTTGTAACATCAGATAAGGTGCATGTATCATAATATTCAAATCCATAAAACATCTTCAAAATGTCCTAGTATATCTTTATGCACTTCATCACATTATCTTCAAGGGTCTCCATGAATGAAATACAAACAGTTCTCAATTGTTTTTGCAGTAACACAATCATCATCACTTATGATGCCAAAACATTTACTTTCATCAGTAAATCAGCTTTCTCATTCCAGAGGAAACATAACACATAGCAAGAAGGGAGTTAGGGAGTCTCTCCTTCTTCCAATTCTTTCTACACCGCCTGAGACTTTTCATCCCAGCTGAGTTATCTCTAAAGGCTTCACTTTATTTTCTTAACATGGCTTTAACCAAGCCTATTCAATCAAACATACTCTTGTATCCATTCATTAGTCTTCTATTCATTACATGATGCTTTCAAAATGTAATCTAGGATTCTTATATATAGACAGGCTTTGCAGCCCATTGCCCAACCTTCAACAATTATTAGGATTGTGACTATGTTCTTCTGACAGAGTCCTTACACAATTTCTTCGGGAACTCCCTCCGCATGCAACTTATTTATTGCACATCCACCACTACCTGTGATGGACTCAGCCTTGAGTTAGCTTTAGTTGTTTACCAAATATTCCTTAAGAAACATAAACGTGCGTCTTGGTCAGGTACCCAAATTATGTATCCATACATATTCTGGTTTGTTAACTTACTTCCATGATGTACTTAACCATATTCATAATCATCAGCCTGTGTGTAGCTTCCATAGGTATAATTCATATCCTACATACATGTCTACTTTAAAATCAGTCAACTCATGATTGTTTACAATCATCCTCATGTGATCCTCCAATGCATAATCATTTGCCTCTTATTATGACAACAGAGCATCCTTTCTCATTTACTCTCTTACCTATTCGTACTGGCTTTTCCTGGGGAGATGGAGCACATTCCCCTTAAGCTATCATTCAAAACATAACTTCCATGACTCTTCAAAATGGAGTCAACCATGAAACCATGGTATTCTACTACTATTCATTCAATCTTGGCAAGTGCTAAGCTTGCCTCACATTTCACTCATCAGGGCAACCATATTGGGCCTTTAGTATACATATACTCTTACATCATACATGTGCATCACTCGCACATTTGATATCATCCGTATCTAACCAGTATTAATATCAGGCTTCGTATCAAGAAGCTTCTCAATGCATTAGATCCTTGCACTCAAGAATACACACACAACTAAGTATTCATCATACTAGCTTAGTTTTATCATTAGTGTTCTTTTAGTTAGAGATTATAGTCACTTACATGACTAATCTCACAGTTACAACTCATACTGGTGTTTCCTTCTCTTTATAGCAATGACCAACCAGGGTCACTTTCCCTTTTATACTATAGCATCTGGCAAGAAAACTTTCTTGTCTCAGCTTCTATAGGACTTTACTCATCTCACCTTTCCTCTGGTCATGAGGAGTTATATACTCCGAGTTTAATATAAAGAAATAATTATACTGCCAATGATCCTACCTGATTCTATCATATTCCTTTAAGCCCACAAAGGTATTAACCATTATATAATCAGCCATCATCAGTGCCTGAGGTTCCCACTGCCCATTCTTAGAGGCAGTGTCACGGACGTCAGGTCATCCGCCTTTCAGGCTTTGGCTACCCTTGGCAGAACCCTGCCACCTTCAGCTATCCACATTCAAGTCTTATTATCAATGTCAATTGGCATATCCCTACTCAGGTAAGAGTAGTAGTCACCTGGCAAAGGTTAAACAAATTCTTCTGCTGAAATTCAACAAGAATTCCCAAAATCACAGGTTCAATCTGCGGTCCTTTTTCCTCAAGGCGTAAATGCAGATAACAATACCTCTTTATGTGACTCTTGCATGAGCCCAAGTAGGCCAAGTGTTGTAACCATGCTCTGATACCAATTTGTAACACACCCACGACGAGGAATAAAAGTTTTCATTTTTCTTAAAGGACAGAATCTCCATTCATGGTTCCTAATTTGGAAGGTCAAGAAACCAGTCCAACCTCCTGGTCAAGGATCTCCGATTCTGAATCCAAACCATTCTCTGAGACCTTGATGGTCTCGTTCTATAGTTAAACCCAGAACCTTTTGGTTCTTGGTGTAGGTTTAAGGGCACCTGCGACCTTCCCTTTCACCCTGCTGAGAAAACTCAGAGTTTCGGGCGTTAGCTCCTTTTGTTTGACAAGCCCCCTCTTGATATGACCTTGGCGATGACCACGCGATTGCGGGCACGGCCACAAGCATTTTGGAGTCAAACTACTTTTGGGCTCGAAATTCTCTTACAACCTCCACGTGTCCTCTTGACGAAACCACGGTTTGAATTGTGATCCTCCCTCAATATCTTAAACTCCTCGCAACTCCTGTACATGCAATGCTATGGAATCGTCGATCTCACGATCTTGACGATAACGACTAAATTGACGATTCAGATCTGCGCCTCGCAAATATATGGACCAGGTCTACTCCCTCGAATCAACGGTCAAGATCTCTTTGCAATTCCGGACTCCGGGAATTTGAAATCTCAAACCCAGCTTCCTTTCTCACTTCAATCCTCCAGAGTTGACAATCTATGGACACCTGTCCTACTCAATCAACGGTCTTGCCTTCATTTTGGGTGGTTGAAATTTCAACCCATATCAACGGTCCTATGGCCCTCTTCTTGATCGACGATCGAGATATCCTCTGAGTCTGCGGACTTCTGAGATCTCAAATCTCAAACTTCTTTTTCCCCAATGGATTTTACCCAGAGTCTAAGATCCACTAACGTGTGTCTTCCCCGAATCCAATGATCGAGGATTACTTTGGGACTTTACCTGGAGTGTATGGATCTACGCCACGTTCCTCTTTGATCCAGCGGCTACAAATCACTTCGGGACTTTACCCAGAGTTCACGAATTCGCGCCATGTCTCCCTTAGATCTCACTATCCAAATATTTCTTCGGGACTTCGGGTCTTCACGCTTCGGCGATCTCAGTTCTCAAATTGAAAACCCACTTCATGTTTTCCCTGGAGTTCGAGATCTGTTGACAAGTGTCTCCTCACAGATCAACGACTCGCGGATCTTCGGGCTTCGGGTGTTTCAACACTTCAACCTCTTCCTTCCTCTAGATCTTTCGATCTGCTGACACGTACCCTCCTAGATTCAACGGTCCAGATCTCCTCTCTCTCAAATCGGGATTTCGCGTTTCGCGACTTTGGAGGTTGGCTTACCTATGTCTTCCCGATTCCTGATTTCCCGATATTCACCCATGTCAAATCAATGGTCAAGAAGGGTCCCGATAGATCCTTAGATCTACGGTCCAGATCACGTCGCAACTTCGAGTTTCGGGAGTTTAGTCGCACCAACGTTCAAATCACCCGATGTGCGATATTGCGAAGCCTGAAGGAGTCGAGGCATTAACACCTGCACCCCTTCTTCAAATCTAACCATCGTGACAAACCCTGGGTCCTCTCAAACGGATCTCATCCGTTCATATTCTAAATGAAAGGATATTCCCTTTCGATACTTGAACCTCACTGTTCTTCCTGAACTTCGTTAGTTATGAAGGATTTAAGAGCGTTGTGTTCTTTCTCCTGGGATTAACACTTAGAAGGGTCTTTTGCACTATTCTTGCGCTCCTTCATCAAGTCTAGAACTTAAGTGGTTCTCGGTCTCTTCTTGCCTCGCAGAGAGCCTGTGCATACCTGCACTACCCCTCTTGAGCTTAACCAACTCCGTCCTCCAAGGGACTCAGAACGATTAGGAGGGTTGAAATGCGTACATGAAACTATACCTAAGGTCAACGAGCTCACAGTTCGTGGCTCTGGCTTAAGCCACCATGGAACGTAAGCATTGTTGAGTATAAAAACACATCCAATTCATACAATTTCCTACCTGCTTAATTACACAATCAAGCAGGAATAAAGGGGATACAGTATAATCATTAAGCGAATATATCCATCCCTACAACATTCATAGGATATCCAATTTTAATTCACAGTACCACTTAAATACACAAGATATGTTAACACTTATCTATTACAGGTGGTAGCCAACTAACTGACTGTGGGTGTTTGTGTTTCCACCCTACCATAGGCTCAGAGGCATTCAATGTTAGCACTCTGGCCACCCCCGTGCCAAGCCATGATATCACTAGGGAACTCTCGCAATTCTCAAGGGTTCTTTCTTTGTTCAGCTTTTGCTCGGGTTTTGTTCTCTGCAACATTCAGATATTTCTCTTTGTTATGGCCTCGATGAGGTTTATCATATGCTCACTCAACATCAAGCTCGCGACCTTATATTCATTATCCCCTAGAGATCTTCACGCATCTCCTTTTTGAGCTTACACACCCGTCTGGTATCTCCTCTTTGGTTTTCCGTGTGTATCTATCTTACCTTCCTTCTTTTCGAAGGTTCCTGACCCATCATGTTTCTTCTTTCAGAAGGAAGCTTGGGTCTGCAAGTCTCTGTGGTACTTCGGGATGACATTCTGCAGCTAGACCATGCTCCCATTCATGGGGGTGGTTGATAATTCAATCACTTGTCCTTTCTTCATTAACTGATTTCTCTCCTTGGGATCTGAAGGAGGTTTTTCATCCTCATCGAGGGAAATTTGGGGTTATTTGATATTATGAAACCTCTCGTATAGCTTTCACATTATTTCTCTAGTGATATCATGGCCAGTACTTTCAAGGCTTCACCCCCACAGTCAGTTATTGGCAACCCAAACAATAATACATTTACATTGTCCACATGCCTTAGAGTGGTAATCCTATTTTATGATTAAGTTACAAACTAGGGGAAATAGGGTGTTACACTTTAGATCAATCTTACTAAAGAAATTGGCACCCTTAATTTAATCAATAAGATCATCAATATAGGGGATAAGGTATCGATTCGTAATAGTGATCTTATTTAGGGCTCTATAATCAATACAAAGTCATCATGTCCCATCCTTCTTCTATGCCAACACAATTGGGTTCCCACAAGGTGAGGCTCTCAGTCGAATGTGGCCCTTGCGAATGAGCTTGTGAATCTAACTCTTTATTTCCCTCATTCTCTAGAAGGGGGTGCTTGTATATTGGAGCATTGGGTAAGAGTGCACCAGGCATCAAGTCAATGGAATTTTTGACCTGACAGTGTAGAGGCGTCCCTATAGGTGAAGTGAATATATCTTTATATTTTGCTACAACCTTTTCCACTTGCTTCTGTTGTGTAGAGATATCCTATGCAAAGGTTGTGGTAGTCGCAGTGACATTTTTTTCACCTTCTGACTAGACCATGAAGAGGACAAAATTTGTAGTCTGAGTGATTATCTTCTAGCACTGTTTTTCCAAGATTAATGAAATTGCAGTAGTCATAACTACCTCTGGTACCCTGTAGGGATGACCTCCTAAAGTACTAATGATACTACAGGGTCAGGACTCATAAACAACATGATGTTTCCACATAAAATTCTATCCTAAAAGGACATCAAAAAATTCGAGTGGGAAACATCACACATTACCTCATCTTTGAAGGGCTTGATGCCATAGGACAAACGACACTGTTGGCTGACACGAAGGTCGAGGTCCTGGCTCAACCAACTGATGGTGTATGGTTGAGGGTGTGGCATTATCGAAAACTTCAGTCTCTTGATGGCCTCAGTTAAGATTAAGTTCTTATGGATCTCTGTGTCAACAATGAAATGTAGTGGGGCCCCTTCACCCACATATGTGAATGGAAGAGGTGATCTCCCTTTTCAAGCTCCTTTGACTCGTCTGGTTGGATCTTTGCAGTTGTGATGGTAGAAATGGGTTCTACATTGATGATCCACTTTCCTTGTTCCAAATTAGAGCTTGAGCCAGGGTTTGATTCCTTTTCTTTAAACTCGACCAACAATGACTATTTCAAACAACATTCATCATTGTTGTGCCAGGGGATTTTGTGGAACTCACACCACTTTCCAATGTCCTTCTTCATCTTCCCATTACCCTTATTTTCCTGCATCTTGGAATGGTTGTCTTAAGGTTGGATTTCCTTGCTTTGTCCCTTTTTCTGTGAGTTAGCGTTGCCTTTACCATACTTCTATTGTTGTGGATTTGCAAACCCAAACTCTTGCTTATTTCGCTGCCTAAAATTTACCTCTATTTTGACAACATATCGATAAGTGGCTCCCAATGAGGAGATGTCTAAGAAATCCATATTTTTTTTATGTACTTGTGTAGGTCATTGCGGTACTTCAAAACCAGGTGTCGCTCAAAGTATCTGATACATATATTTAGCACAAGGTATGGAAGATGTTGGTGTATTTTGGCACCGTCTGGTCTCTCTCTTAACAAAGAGTTATCCATATCGTGTACTGGTAATCATAGTTTCCAACATGGTAGAATTCATCCTTGAGGGAATCAAGAAAGGCCACCCAAGTGGGTCCTCTCCTAAATGCCATAGACTCATCGTCATTGAGTCTCTCCCAATAAATTTCCCACCAATGTTTGACACAGGGGAGGGATTTAAGGAGCATGAAGGCGATATTTTTGGTGTTGGAAATTTTTTGAACAAAGTAATAACTCTCTAATAGATTTAACCATTTCTCAAAAGAGTATACATCTATCTGGCCTTCAAATAAAGGGATATCAAAGCTAACTTATACCTTGAAGGGTGTCACACCTTCAAAATGGTTGCTTGTTGAAGGTGCCTCGTCTGCCATCGAAGGATATGGGCGATGTCGTCCATCATCTAATTCCTTTATCGCGCGAGATCCTCCACGAGCAACATATTGATAAGATCTCCTACTCTGTCATCTCTCTTTTCTTTCTCCATGGGAGGTTGCTTGGGCCGGCAAGAGCAGTCATCCCCAAGTGAAACTAGCTCGAGACCCAACTCTCCATACCCTGACCTCATTGGGGACATGCACTGAGAAATAACAAGGAACATATTGCTATGATACCACAGATCCAAATTATATTGAAACAAAATGGAACACCCATAGAAATATAGTAGAGAGTACATTAATACAGTGAAACCCAACTTCTATTAATGAATAAAATAGTAGAGTATTGTAGAACATAAACTAGCTAGAATGGTGGTAGCTTATCTCTGAAGAGAAAGAGATGTCAGCTACGCTCATTCAAAAAAATATGATTACAAAGAGTCCGAAAAGGGAATTTTATCGTGAAGCCTAAAATACAGAGAGGAAAAAACCCTAAACATCAAAAACCTAACCCTAGAAGAAGAAACACCAAAAGTATTGTGGGCCCTAAGGTGGTTAGTTGACAAGTCAACTTCTTGGGGGCACAAATTTTGAATATGATCTCCTTTTGGGGTGCATGATATCTTGTTGGAAAGAACTATCTGAGGATTACAACTTTTACCTAGGTCTAGGGAACGCCATGGCAATCCTTGGCTCCCTGGATGTCCAAAAAACACCATTTAGGGCCTCAAAACGACCCCAAAAGTTTGGGACCGGAAAAACCATAGAAAAATTGCTAAGAATATAGTGAATATTTGAGTCAGTGGAAGAGGTGGGTGGCCACAAATATCCACCCGGATCACACATGTCATAAGAGCTCATGGAAACTAGCATGGTTGTGATGGAGGTGGCCTCTGTACTGTTGACGACTGATGCATGATCTGATGCTTGTATGTTTCTAGTAAACAATAAGTGTTATGTTGTTTGAATTTGATATTAGGGTTTTCCTAAGCCATGAACCTCCAGACATAGAACATAAGGGGCGTCATCTTAAACAATTACTAATTTGTCAAAGAAGCAAGTAGTAGAGCCAGGGACATCATAGTGAGGAGCATAGGGAGTACCCCTAACTATTCTAAAATAGGTAAACACACTTTCCAATTACAATTGTTTATTCAAATTAAGGTAAAACAAATTCTCTAATAAATTTCTCATTGGATCTACAATTCAAGAAAACATTACAAGAGATTAAGGCATTAGAAAGTTATTCTTCCGACCATTTCTGTTCAACTAATTTCTACTTCTATTTGTTAAATTGTGAACTTCAAGAAACGTAAAACAATATTTACATGTAACCATGTATTTTTAGACAATGAATTAAAATATATGCATATTTTAAGATATCGAGTAGATAAATTTAAAGAAATATGCATTAACTGAGTGACGTTAATGACTTGTTAAGTACAAATATATTATTGTAATCCATAGTAGATCTTTTTAGGGTCATTAAGTACACATATTTTAAGTATTAACTATGTGTCTTCTTTGATAGTATTTAAGAGCCTTTATATATCTGAAGCACACTGTGGCATCTTTGTTGATGTTATTTGAGATTCTTTACAACAAAAGACCTGGAGTAGATAGGTTGTTAGCACAGATTGTAACTTGTAAGGAAGAAGAATACTTGAAACAAACGTTAGAAAACTAAGTGTTGAGTTTTTGTTTTCTTATTTGATTTTCAAAGTTCATATTTCAATAACTTTTAAATTCTTCCCTACAATAGTCAAACATTCTAGTCAATTACTACAATTTCAACAAAATAAAATGGAATATATTGTACTCAAACAAATAGACTTTGCAATACCATGTTGTGAATATGTGAGGCTTGCATGTGAAAATATGTTCATTATTAGAATAAAAAAAAGAGACAATGGTAGGGTTCACAAAGTCCTTGACCACAAGAAAGCTTCAAGTCATCAAGTCAATGGAATGTTTGACCTGACAATGTAGAGGCATCCCTATAAGTGAAGTGAATATATCTCTATATTTCGCTACAACCTTGTCCACTTGCTTCTGTTGTGTACAGAGATCCTATTTAGAGGTTGTGGTAGTCACAATGACCTTTCATTCACCTTCTGACCAGAGCATGAAGAGGACAATCTTTGTAGTCAGAGAGATTACCTGCTGGCACTGCTTTTTCAAGATTAATGAAATTGCAGTAGTCAGAACTACCTCTGGTACCCTGTAGGGATGACCTCCCAAAGTAAAAATGACACTATGTGGTCAAAACTCATAAAAAACCTGATGTTTCCACATATAAGGCTATCTGAAAAGAACATCACGAAATTCAAGTGGAGAAACATTACACGATACCTCATCTTTGAAGGGCTTGAAGCCATAGGATAGGTGACATTGTTGGCTAACACGAAGGTCTCGTTCCTGGATCAACCAACTAATGGTGTATGGTTGAGGGTGTGGCATTGTCAATAACTTTAGTCTCTTGATGACCTCGGTTGAGATTAGGTTCTTCTGGATCTCGTTGTCGACAATGAAATTTAGTGGGGTCCCATTTACCCACATATGTGAATGGAAGAGGCGCTCTCCCTTTTCAAGCTCCTTTGACTTGTCTAGTTGGATCTTTGCAGTTGCGATGGTAGCATTGGGTTCTACATTGATGATCCACTTTCCTTGTTCCAAATTAGAGTTTTAGTTAGGGTCTGATTCCTTTTCTTTTAGCTCGACCAACAATGATTGTTTCGAGAAACATTCATCAGTGTTGTTCCAGTGGATATTGTGGAACTCACACCACTTTCTAGTTTCCTTCTTCGTCTTCCCATTACCCTTCTTTTCCTGCACCTTTGAATGGTTTTATTGAGGTTGGATTTCCTTTCTTTGTCCCTTGTTCTGTGAGTTAGGGTTGCCTTTACCATACTTATGTTGTTGTGGATTTGCAAACCTGAACTCCTTCTTATTTCGCTGCTTAAATCTTTCCTCTACTTTGACAGCATGTCGATAAGTGGCTCCCAATGAGGAGATGTCTAATAAATCCATGTTTTTTTTATGTACCCATGTAGGCTATTGTGGTACTTCAAAAACAGGTGCCAATCAAAGTATCTGATACCTATATTTGAGCGTAAGGTATGGAAGATGTTGGTGTACTTTGGCATCGTCTGGTCTCTCTCTTAACATAGAGTCATCCATCTCGTGTACTGGTAATCATAGTTTCCAACATGGTATAATTCCTCCTTAAGGGCATCAACAAAGGCTTCCCAAGTGGGTCCTCTCCTAAATGTCATAGACTCATCTTCGTTGTGTCTCTCCCAATAAATTTCCCACCAATGTTTGACACATGGGAGGGAATTGAGGAACATGAAGGCGATCTTTTTGGTGTTGGAAAAAATTTGAATAGAGTAATAACCCTCTAACAAATTTAACCATTTCTCAAAAGAATATACTTCTATTTGTCCTTCAAATAAAGGGATATCAAAGTTAACATGTATCTTGAAGGGTGTCACACCTTCGAAATGGTTTCTTGTTGAAGGTGCCTCATTCATCATCGAAGGATCTGGGCAAAGTCGTCCATCATCTGATTCCTCTATCGCGCGAGGGCTTCCTCGAGCAACATATTGATATGATCTCTTGCTTTGTCATCTCTCTTTTCTTCCACCATCGGAGGTTGCTTGGGCCAGCAAGAGCGGTCATCCCCAAGTGAAACTAGCTCGAGACCTAAATCTCCATACCCTGACCTCATCGGGGACATGCATTGAGAAATAATAAGGAGTAGATTGTTGTGATACCACAAATCCAAATTATATTGAAAAAAAATGGAACACTCATAGAAATGTAGTAGAGAGTACATCAATACATTGAAACCCAACTTCTATTAATGAATAAAATAGTAGAATATTATAGAACATAAATTGGCTAGAATGGTGGTAACTTATCTCTGAAGAGAAAGAGATGTCGGATACGCTCATTCGCAAAAATATGATTACAAATAGGTTGAAAAGGGCCTTTTATCTTGAAGCCTAAAATATAGAGGCAAAAACCCTAAACATAAAAAACCTAACCCTAGAAGATGAAACACCAAAAGTATTATGGGCCTCAAGGTGGTTAGTTGATAAGTCAACTTCCCAGGGGCACAACTTTTGCATACGATCTCCTTTTGGGGTGCATGATATCTCGTTGGAAAGAACTATCCGAGGATTACAAATTTTACCTAGGTATAGGGAATTCCCTAGCAACCCTTAGGGCCTCAAAACGGCCCCAGAAGTTTGGGACAGGAAAAACCAAAGAAAAATTGCTAAGAAGATAGTGAATCATTTAGTCAGTGGAAGAGGTGGGCGACCACCAATATCCACCTAGATCACACATGTCATAGGAGCTCCTGGAAATTGGCGTGGTTGTGACAGAGGTGGTCGTTGTATTGTTGATGAGTGATGCATGATCTGATGCTTGTCTGGTTCCAGTAAACAATAAGTGTTATGTTGTTTGTATTTGATATTAGGTTTTTTCTAAGCCATGAACCTCCAGACATAGAACATGAGGGGCATCGTCTTAAACAATTACTAATTTGTCAAAGAAGCAAGCAATAGAGCTAGGGATATCTTAGTGAGGAGCATAGGGAGCACCCCTAACTATTCCAAAATAGGTAAACACACTTGCCAATTGCATTTGTTTCTTCAAATTAAGGTAAAACAAATTCTCTAATAAATTTCTCATCATATCTACAATTCAAGAAAACATTACAAGAGATGAAGGCATTAGAAAGTTATTCTTCCCACCATTTATTTTCAACTAATTTCTACTTCTATTTGTTAAATTGCGAACTTTAAGAAACGTAAAACAATATTTACATGTAACCATGTATTTTTAGACAATGAATTAAGAGATATACATATTTTAAGATATCAAGTAGATAAATTTACAGAAATATGCATTAACTGAGTGACATTAATGACTTGTTAAGTACAAATATATTATTGTAATCCATAGTAGAGCTTTATAGGGTCATTAAGTACAAGTATTGCCTTTATAGATTTGAAACACACTGTGGCATCTTTGTTGATGTTATTTGAGATCCTTTGCAATAAAAGACCTAGATTAGATAGGTTGTTAGCACATATTGTAACTTGTAAGGAAGAAGAAGACTTGAACCAAACGTTAGAAAACTAAGTAAGTGTTGAATTGTTGTTTTCTTGTTTGATTTTCAAAGTTCAGATTTCAATAACTTTTAAATTCTCCCCTACAATAGTCACACAGACTAGTCAATTACTACAATTTCAACAAAATAAAATGGAATATATTGTACTCAAACAAATAGACTTTGCAAGACCATGTTGTGAATATGTGAGGCTTGCAAATGAAAATAGGTTCATTATTAGAATAAAAAAAAGAGACAATGGCAGGGTTCACAAAGTACCTGGCCACAAGAAAGCCTCAACACTTTGCTACAGGTTGTATTTCTCGAATCTTCTCTACAAAGAAATTGACTTGCATAGTTTGAAAAATTCAAAATGATGCTTTGTAGCAGCCTAGCCCCTCACCACAAATCTCTGTCAAACTTGCGCATGACTTAACAGATGAAAATTGTTTGTGACTAAGGGGTTCTCTGTACTATCTAAGGACTAAACACCTCATGCTTCAAAAATTGGAGGCTTCGAGTTCGATTCACAATCGTTGAGATTTCGACAAAACTTAGATTTCTTTCTTTGGTTGTATGAGGAGAATACATCCAGGGTAGGCAGTGTGGGAACCAGATAGGAGCTAAGTTATGGGAAGTGATATGTGACAAGCATGGGATTGATTCCACATGCTCATACCATGGGGACTTCGATCTGTGGTTGGACAGGATCAATACCTATTACAATGAGGGGATGGGAAGGTGGTGCAAAATGCTAGATTTCAGATCAACATTGATCAATACATATTCTATTATGTGTCACATTGTTATGTTAGTGCATTAGTGTTGTCATTGCTTTACGACAAATATACGTTTACGACAAAGAAACGTCAGTGAGTCATAATGTCATGTTAGTGTGTTACGTCAGTTTTAAATAAATATTATTTATAAACATCATAAAAAGCGAAGCCAACAATAAAACTTCAAACATATTGGTGAATAAATATGAATTTTTCTATGTTAAAAATTAAAAATTGCAAAAAATATAAAATCAAAGACCAAACTAACAATAAGTCAACGATAAACTCATTGCTATAATACCCTAGACTAATATATTAGAAAAAATATAATGAACGATGAATTGTAGAAAAAACACTTTAATGTGAGCATGGGTTGTTGAAGTGGGTTACTTGTTTCCATTTTTGTTATGAAATTGTGATCTTAGACATTACATGCACTTCTAGAGTATTTCTCGAAGAAAAGAGGAGATGAGATATTAATTTTGTACCATTTTATGATATACTAGTTTTGGAAAATGTATAATATGTGTGGAAGGGAAAAATAAGTCTTGGGCGTTGGGATTGGTCATATTATCTTTGTTTGAATTGATATGTTGAGTACTTTGATTCTCTTTTCACAAACCATTCATTTTCAATACGTATGATAAGAAGTTTTCGATAGACGTTTAGGATGTAAGATTAGGATACCTTGGAAAAAAAAATGAATTGATGCTTATGATGATGGGAAGTTTAGGATAGACGTTTGGATATAAGATTCGACTTTGTAGGAGTCCCGTAGATATTTTGTGTAAATATTCGACTTCATAAGAGTCCCTTTTATAAGAAATAAATTATTACTTTGATGGGAAGTTTAGGATAAACATTTGGATGTAAGATTCGATTTTATAGGAGTCCGATTGATAAAGAAATGATTTTTAATTTTTTTTTTTTTTTAAAGTTAGATTAGTTTGTGGTGAGAAATCACGGATCATGGTTTGGGTAACATCAATTTTTATCATGAGTTAAAGAAATGATTTTCAATTTTTTTTATTAAAGTTAGATTAGTTTGTGAATGAGAAATCGAGGATCATACTTGGTTTAGGTTACACCAATTTTTATCATGAATTTCGAATATGATATTTAAGTTGTTATGAATTTCGAACATGAGTCATTATGCAAAATGAGGCCCTATATATATGTTAAAAATAATAATATTAATAATATAACATATATAAAAATTTAAAAATAATATTAAAATACTTTAAATTTATGCTGATTTTATATTAAAAAAAAATAGAAAAGAAATAAATACAAGTTTCGAATCTTTACACTTTAAAAAAAAGTTTGCATTTTAAAGAATTTGATATATATATATATAAGGGGATTGTATTTAAGAAGACAATATTAATTGCATATATTATTGTGAATTAAAAGTAAATAATAATAAAGTTATTATGAAATAAAATAATTATTTTCAAATCTTTATTGAGTTTGAGTGGGTCTAATGGTTAAAAATATGTGTTTCCTGTTATCAAGTTAGAGATTCAAATCTAGAGGGGGTAGAATATGTAAAACTTTATAAACTTTAGGAGTCAAATCAGATTAGAAACTAGATTATTAATATTATTATAAAAATAACACCATAAAAATTAAATTAAACTATTGAAATTGAAACTAAAATACAAGGAAAAAAGATTTGGGCAATTTTGACATAAATCCATCTTAGTTTTAGTGCACACATTAACATAAATCCATCTTAAATGAAAATCTTTTAAACTTCTAAAAAATTGCATAGCCCTACTACGGTGTAAATGGAAAAAAATATGTAAAGGAGGTCTCAAGTTCTAGAGAAAGAGAAGTAGCAAAGTACGAGAACCTAGCAATGTTATAACTTATCCCTTTTTCCCAGGTATGAACGGCCACTACTTCTATAAACCCATAAATCCAACTAAAAAATTCCACCATTACCATATTTTGATTTTTGTTTTTGGAGTGCTATTATATAAAATAGGCTAAAAATTCTACAAATAAATATTTTTTTGAAAATATTTACCCAAAATCCAACAAGAAATTGTTGGACCTTTAGTGAAAAAAACCATTTCTTAAAATATCTAGCCAATGCCCTGTACACCTTGACGTGACGAGACAGATTAGGAGTACGTGGACATGAAAATTTGTTTTCGCACCTTTCATGTCGGCGTTCTATGTTTTTCTACGATGCTTACTAAGGCTAGGCTCTTGACACGTTTGCAACAACGTGTAAAGGTTTTAAGAAAAGTTTACGGTGGAGAGACACGTACACGCTGTGTCGTACTATAAAAATACATGAAATATTGTTCAGTGGATTGATTTGAGTCCTCGTTTCCTGCTGCCGTAAGTTTTGAACAGATACTTGAGAAAACAAAGGTTTTTAACGGATTCGTGGAAGAAAAGTTTGAACAGAGAGACCTTGAAGTGCATGGCGTCGGAGGCAACGATGGAGGCAGCCGCGAGAGAGTCGAGGGCGAACGTACGGGAAGACGCTGTGACGATAACCTCCGGCGCAAAGGAGAAAGTAGACCGCACTCTCGCCTCCGCCCAAGGCCTCGCGGAAAAGATCTCCCACCCCATGGATGCCGATGCACGCAAGTGGGTCGACGAAAAGACCGACCTGCGCAAGGCGGTGGTCTCCGCCAAACAAGCGGCCATCCGCCAAATGGCTCACCAGGACGCCGAGAAAGAACGTTTCGCCGCTCGTTCACAGGTGGCGCAGCTCATTTCCCAAGGACAGGGCCCAAATCGCTACGCGCAGCCGCCGGTGCAGCTTCCACCAGCGCCGCTGCCTGCCGGTGCAGATTCCACTTCTGCCACCGCTACTGAAGCTGCCCACCCTATCGAATCTCCTCCAGTCCATGCCGCCACGGCGGGAGGGTTAGGCGACTGTACAAATTCAGATTACTATTATCCTCCTGTTCCTCGTCCCCTTCCTCGTCCTCCACAGGATTCGGCGGTTGTAGCAGATACTGTTGACGTGGCTGTCGACTCTAATTCTTCCATGTCGGCAAACGAAGTGCCAGCTCAGGCAAACCCCCGTAGGGATTTAACTGCAAATAAAGGCGTTGGAAAGTGATTGTATTTGTAAAATAAAAGAGATAAACTCTTTGTAAGCTTTCAGGGAAGTTCAAAGTTAGGGCGGCGATGATGTGATTGAATAATTATGGCTTCCGTGTTTTCGGTGGTTTTTACCGATATAGGAATTCTTTTCACACATTGCGTGGAATTATGTATCTGTTTTTTTTTATTAAATAAAAAAGTTAAAGATAAAAGACGGTGGCTATATTGCAGTAGAGACGTTCACGCAAGATATTGCATCTCTAATAGCAAATAAATAATGAAATAAGGTAATAGCAAATATAGCCATTTAACAATGAAACAAAGGTATTATCGAGAATAAAATGGAAATAAATAATAAAAAATAGCAATGTCATGGTGTAACAAAGGTATTATCGAGAATAAAATGGAAATAAATAATAAAAAATAGCAATGTCATGGTGTAGGGGAAGCAAAAACCTTAAAGTGAAGTTAACAAGGGGAAGCAAAAAATTTTAAATTTGTAAAATTGAATAAAATGGAAATAAATAATAAAAACTTTAAAGTTGTAAAATTGAATAAAATGGAAATAAATAATAAACTTTAAAGTGTTCTAAAATTTAATTTTAAATTTGTAAAATTGAATAAAATGGAAATAAATAATAAAAACTTTAAAGTGTTCTAAAATTTAATTTTAAATTTGTAAAATTGAATAAAATGGAAATAAATAATAAACTTTAAAGTGTTCTAAAATTTAATTTTAAATTTGTAAAATTGAATAAAATGGAAATAAATAATATTAATTTTAAATTTGTAAAATTGAATAAAATGGAAATAAATAATAAAAACTTTAAAGTTGTAAAATTGAATAAAAAATTGAATAAAATGGAAATAAATAATAAACTTTAAAGTGTTCTAAAATTTAATAAAATGGAAATAAATAATAAACTTTAAAGTGAAATTAACAAGGGAAAGCAAAAACTTTAAAGTTTTAAAATTGAATAAAATGGAAATAAATAATAAACTTTAAAGTGAAGTTAACAAGGGGAAGCAAAAACTTTAAAGTTGTAAAATTGAATAAAATGGAAATAAATAATAAAAAAATATCAATTTCATGGTGTAGGGGAAGCAAAAACTTTAAAGTGAATTTCATGGTGTAGGGGAAGCAAAAACTTTAAAGTGAATTTCATGGTGTAGGGAAAGCAAAAACCTTAAGGTGAAGTTAACAAGGGGAAGCAAAAACTTTAAAGTTGTAAAATTGAATAAAATGGAAATAAATAATAAAAAAATATCAATTTCATGGTGGAGGGGAAGCAAAAACCTTAAAGTGAAGTTAACAAGGGGAAGCAAAACTTTAAAGTTGTAAAATTGAAGTTAATACCCTTGAAGTGCACATTTCGTTGTAAAATTTAATTGTAAAATTTAAGTAAATAACCTTGAAGTGCACATTTCCCATGTTCACCTGTGCACTCAAGTGAACTACATTTCAGATCAACTTTCAGTTTTAAGGAACTATCTAGTTTTAAGGAACTATTCGAGGTTGTTTATAGTTTTAAGGAACTATTCGAGGTTGTTTACAGAGAAAGAAGGTCTCATACTGGTTGAGCCAACTATTCTAGCAGAAAATACTGTCAACTTTTAAAGGTTCCAGTTACTCTAGAAGAAAATATTGTCAACTCTTAAAGGTTTTAAGGTTTTAAGTGTTCTTGCTTTTTTTGGGTAATGATATTTTAGAGATGGTGGAAGAGTCTAGGAGAAAAGGTAGAGTTTTGGGTGCTTTGGAGAAAAGGTAGATTTTTGGGTGCTTTGAACGCTACCTTTATTGCACTTATACCAAAGAGTGACAAACCAAACTCTTTTGGAGGTTTTAGACCAATTGCCTTATTCAATCTAGTGTATAAGATCATCACTAAAAATTGCCT
Source organism: Picea mariana (assembly GCA_032191745.1). NCBI lineage: Eukaryota > Viridiplantae > Streptophyta > Pinopsida > Pinales > Pinaceae > Picea > Picea mariana. Next base: position 30,826 of record JASDQU010946556.1, on the reverse strand, counting down.
TATGCAATCTGGTGTATAAGATGATCACTAAAAAAATTGTTGCTAGAATTAAAACCTCACTATCTGTTGGTATTTCAAAGGAACAATTTGGCTTTTTAGAGGGCAGACAAATTACTGATGCTATTGGAGTTGTACA